>CAJUYH010003725.1:0-30729 GCA_910591685.1 Galerucella tenella | reverse complement strand
CAGTACTAGTTTTAGCTATAGCTGGGGAGAGGCCATATTACACGCATCGCTCATATTCAGACCAGTTCCTCTAATAATTTACAATTAGATTTTTAATGCTGAAATATGTTGATTGTATATGAAATTGGGGCTATTGGTGCTTGACCACTTTTCACGTATCAATCAATTAGGGGAATTTCATTCAATTATTACTATTATATTGGATTACTGGACAGTGATGTACATTTAGATCCATTCACTAACTTGTTTGTTCAATTGTTTATTTCATTTTGATTTGCATTATTTGTTACATTGTCATTAGAAAAGTGTTGGAATTGTTAGACGTTGAAATGTTGTGTTTGACACAAAAATCACATTGATTTGTACTGTATTTAATTGGTAATACTGAAAATAATATTTAATTATTTATTGTAAAAAATTTGATATAAAAATCGATTTACATTAAATTTTTATCAGAAAGATTTATAGATTTTAGTACAAAAATTAATGTTGATCGTAAAAACCCATAAAATGGAAAACAATAAATGGCTGTGACATGTGGATTTCCGATATCATTAAAAACAACAGTAGCAACAGCAACAACACCCAAACATATATATACACGTCAATACATATTACTTTTAATTGATTTACGTCATCTTAAAAATGACCAAATTTCAAAAAAATTTTTTGTTGCCAACCACTAAATCACCATCGCACAAATAATAACGAAACTAAAATATTCCTACAGAACATATTTACCACCAATATCCATTTTTCCAACCCATTACCAAAAAAAACCATAGAATTGGTCGTTTGTTTTTCCTTCCATTAAAACTATTTATAAAATTTAAACTGAACGCAATAAAAAGTCCATAGCCAGTCTCCAACAAATCCCAATACTTCTCAATAAAACTATTTTTTCTTTCGTCTCCTCATACACGCACACGCACACACACACACATACGAATACACATACACACATTCATTTTCTATTTATAAAGAACATTGTGGAATGTTATATGAAGGCAGAATGAATGTTCAATAATGGGAAACTCGCACTCGTACCTTAAATTCCAACGTGACCATACCGGTGTATGCGGTTATTGCACACCTGAGGGATTTTGAGTTATGACCGGAAATGTAAAGGAATATATAGGTGTGTATATTATACATATACGAAGATTCTCCATAAAGGATGGCGGAACTATGAGACAGAGAGAGAGAGAGAGAGAAAACGAGTGAGCGAGAAGTGGTTCATACTAAGGTTGTATGCGCAGCGCAAGCTAATGTGCTAACACATAACGTCCGTTTCACTCGCGCAAAGCCGCATTAATTATTCCATATCCAAAACTCAATTCTCTACTGGGCCGCTGCTCCACCAAGCATATTGTATATGTTTATACATACATACATATATTTACGTGTGTATATATATATAAGGATGAATATATAATATATAACTCAGTCCTCGAGAGCTTATGTCTCTCTTGACCAAATTCCAACTCTGCCACCTTGAGCAGTCACTGTTAAATTCCTTTGTCTTTCAAATGTTTGATGTTGGTGGTATGTACAAAGAGAAAGTGGTATGCAAATAAATTACATTGCAAGATATCCATGTCAGTGTTGCTTATAACTCAATGTTTGATGTTGTATTTCTATATGGATTATGAAATATTTGCTCCATGTAATGTAAATGAGGATTGAGGAACAATTAAATCAATTCCATTTGTATTTAAAAGATTTATTTGAATATAATTCAATTTAACTATGAATCTCTTCTCGTCATGTGAGAAATCGTTCAAGAAAATTCTGCTAAAAATAAATAAAATTTTGAATAAAATTCAATAAAATTTTTTCATAAAAACGAATTTAATTGAATAATTGGGTATAAAAATTTTATTGATATCACTTTTCATATTTTTTATGAACGATATTATTGTTATTGTAACGATTGATATTCAAAGTTGAAATTAATTTTCGTTGAATATATATTGAGATTGTTATTGGTGGGAGAGAAATGTTTTGCAACAGTTGCAATAAAATTTTTGTTTATTGGGTGATATACTGACATTATCAGCAATAATTACTGTATTTTTATCAATCAATACCAAAAAAAATAATTGAAGTGAATTAGATTTAACCTATTTTTTTTTGTGAGTTTTACAAGAAATTTCGCGTTTGTATAGAAAAAAAAAAAAAAATAGACGCAGAATCAAATTTATCGAAGTCATGTCCAATTTTTGTTTTCTCTGCAAAAATATAAATCAATTTCACCGTAATATTGCAAGTATGTTGCGTGTATATATGACAATTATGTTGGTTTTCATACATGCAAGTAGGGATATTAATAACGGCGTGAATGTTGGATAAGAAGCTCCATTTAATGGCACTAAAGTGTCAAAGAGATACCATCCGAACTAAATCCGCTGTGTCCGAGCATACACCAAACTTTTCACTTAGCCACTTCCGCTATCACTATCTCACTTATTCGATTACACTTCCATATCTTCCTCTCTTCCTCTCTCCCACTCTTTTCGCATTCACTACATTTCATCTTTTCTACATTGGAAACTCAATGTTTGCCCACTTGTGCCCTATCACAGCCGCCGTTTTAAGAACACTTTGCTTTATCCAACTTTCATTTCACTTTTTTTTTTTTCATCTCAACAATTAAATTTTTTTTCGAATTGAGATAAATATCGTTGTGTCTCGTATTATCTTAGACATAAATTTTATTCCATTATTGTACTTGATTTGACGTAGGTGTGATTGTTTCGATTTGTAAACATCTTTGTGTATTGGCTTTGCATTTTCTTCTGGTAAATTTTCGTACACAAATGAAAAATATTCGCATAGACAATTATTTTTGTAACATCGACGGATGTTTCATATCCTTTTGGACATATACGCACCCATTATCGTCTATATCGAGGTTATATAATATAGCAAGAGAGATACGTTAAACACAGTCATGTATTTTATATATATATATATATCGCTTTCTGCCCCTATTCACAAACACTATATTTGGCAGGCCTGAATCCCAAACTCGCCTATACACTACCACCGAACACAAATTCAATTTTGTGAGCACCAACATTCGCTGTCCGCGACGAGAGCTTGGAAACTAATATATATTCACGGACGTCGATATATATCCAACGCTCCAGGTTGTCTCGTTGTTGTCCACAAATTTCGTGTGCACATAAATATTGTATTTACATATATATATGTATGTGTATGTGTGTGTATATGTACAATCACTTGCATTCAACGCTTGACAAACATAATTTTATTGCACGATTAACGACAAATAGTGAATTAGATAAATAGATGGATGAATATTGATTGAATGAAATATTTATACTGTTGAAATGATTTTATTCAGATCAATTGTACAGTGGTTTTTAGGTTTATTAGTTAGGATTGGATGTTGTAGATGTGCTATGAATACATAGATGTTACTATGTATATTCTATTGTGTCTTTGATGGAGTATATGAGATCTGTAGTGGGAATACTTTGGTATTCTGCTTCGAGTAGTTGAGCGGGATATATTGTAATGGGTTAATTAAGTCGATATTTTTTGTGTTTTAATGTGATCATAGAGAAGTTAAGTTGGCAATCATAATTTTTTTCTTGTATTTTATGAGAAGACTATTTGAAATGTGGTCACAATTGTGAATTGATATTGCAACAATAAATAATATACTTTCTCCATACATTTTACATTGTACTCGATACATTTTTTAATCATTTATTAGTTAAGTGAATTTTTCACGTTCCACTATAAATTCAAATAGAATTTTTTTAAAGAGTTAATAAATATAATTTTGTATACAATTAATACTCTGTATCAGTTTAATAAATTGAAAATAGTTGGAATATTGTTACCATTTGTGCAGGCTATCATTGAGTAAGCTGTTAAAATGCTACATTCAATAATAAACATAACGTAAATATCAGAAAATTGTTTCGTTTTTTTGTATCGAACAAAATGCAAAATCAAGCATTACTGATATTTATTTTCAGATCATCGATACCATTAAAATTGTTTTATATTAAGCCATTTTACAAAATATTTATTTGCAGCAAATAAAAGTAATGATAGCCATTAACTTGTATAAACATCAATAACTGAAAAATATCAATGCGTAAATTCAAAACTGTATTAATGATTGACGCAACATGCATTATTTACAACAATATTTTGATTTATTAATAGTAGCACGTTTCCATTGACATTTGCCATATTGTCATGTATATTCTAATAAATATTCAATATTGATATATGCACCGCATTAACTGAGAATACTCCTTTTAGAGTAGATGGCAGTGTCTGTGCTACTTACGAACATTTATACAATACATGTTGAATGGATTTGCAGATTCATGTATTTTCAATCTGCTATTTTTAAATTTACAAGTATTTTTAAATCCAATATCAGTGAATAATCGAAGAAATTTAGTTTTTTTTTCTTCTTCACTATTCAACGTATTATTGATTGTTTTCTGTAAATGAGTTCAAATTCTGTCAAAACATGACACTGAGATCGGCAATGTAATACATTTTATTACTTATTCACTTTATATTTATTTCGTACGAATAATTAACCCAATAATTAATTAATGGATGGACGGTGGTGAAATGTTTAGTGATTGAGCAACGAGTGTATTATTAATAATCTCTACTTGAAAAATTAGTATTATCAATGCGATATTGAACATCACAATGGATTCAAATAACAAATTCATGCAGTCTTATGGCAATCAATCTGTCACATTTAAATAGTGCGACATTGTGCATTATAAATCCTCCAGTTCATTGCAGCTACATATTAAAAGGATAAATTCATCATTCTCGAATACATCAAAACCATATGATGTTCACGATCAATAAAAAAAAAATTAACATATATCTATAATAAAAATATTGGTGAAAATAAAATAAACAGTGAATTTCAAATATTCAGATATTACGTTACTGATAACTATATGTATCCATGCATATTTGTGCAGATGACAGTTGTATAGAATAGTTCTATACTCGAAAATCCCGCGAATAAACCGCAGCATTTACAGTTTGCCATTGGTAATAAAGAGCCGACTTGCCTAATCTCTGCGTAACCGGGGACAGCTCTAGTCTCTCTCTATTTTCTATCTATCTTTGCGTCTCCCTTTCACTCTCTCTTTTAGTCCACAATACACAGGCACACCTAGTTATCCCTATATATATATATATATATGTATGTGTGAATATGGTATTGGTTAATACTAACGCTATGGTAACTCTATAACACCTCTCTCATGGCAAGAGCATTTCAACAACGAATAAATATCGCTGGTCAGAGCAAACGGCATAGTGTACGCGTTATACTACGTTCAATATCAGCTTCATAGCCACGGCCAAGTGGTTCTATGTACCGCAATCTCATTCACTATATAAATATATATATATATATATATATTCTTTATGTTATTTTGAAATTGTTTCTTATTTTTCATCTCGACAACTTCAACTATCTTTTTCCATTTAATGGCTAGAGAATATTTTATGTTTATTTGGGTCTAATATATATATATATATTTTTTGTTAAGTGCAGGGAATGTATATTTTTATTGGATAAATTATATAATTGGTGAATATATATATATATATATATATATATATTACCATGTGTGATTTTTCAAGTTATTAATCCAACAGACACTTTTTAGTTTACACAATTTGTGGAATATTTTCAATAGAATTGTGAGGGGCCTGAGTGACTTTTATTTTAGAATATTCTCACGAATTTTAATGCATAAATCGGCTGTGACGTGAATCAATAGTGGGCGCAGAAAAAAAAGAACGATGACGATATTCGAGTATGGGAAAAAAATAAAAAATGAAAAAAAAATCAAATATTATGCATTAAAATTGTTGATGACATTGCCAAGTTTAATGAATATAAGTGAACAATAATGTAACAATTTATCATTGATTTAATGCATCAACCATTCGGTGTTATGATTCACATTTATTTTTTTTTGTCTTTCATCCAAACAGGAAAATTAATGCTACTAACTAAATAAACTTCTTTACCACATTTTGAATTAAATTATTTCTATATGACTGCAATGTCTTTTAAAAATGACCTCATATTTTTTTTACCAACTTTCTTTACACAATACTGAAATGGATATAACACCAGAATAACGTGTATATACCTCAACTAATTAATCAAATTCAATTTAAAATTACTTCTTACTTTTCATTTCCACACTTTTCATCATTAATGGCATCAAAATAATTTTTCCTTCTCAATATATTCTTTGCTATCAAAGAAAAAATAATAATAATGCAATACCCATTCAAGTATGAACGCACACACACACACACACACACAGAATCAATTGATCATTCAATTAATAAAATTCCAATGCAGATGCTTACATAAATACCAACAATTACTCACAGCTTTTTCTCCTACGCTCTATTTTTTTTTCTTTTCTTTTTTTTTTTTTACTGATAATGCGTTAATAGAGGTCACTCTTGATTCACTTGGAAGTTAATTCGTTTATCGTACCTATATGGCGTTGGGCCCGTGGGACATTTGCAATTTCGATTAAGCCCATGTTTTATATATATATATATATATATATATATATATATACAACGTGCGAAACGTATCCCCAAGCGTGCGAGAATCCAATGAGAGTTGGAAAGCCAAATACATACATAGTTTGGTTAGGTGAAAAAGAGAGAGAAATAGTTGGGTCACCCGAGGGTGAATATCTACAGTGATCGGCGAGGTGGGATAATGCGAAATGAAATCGTCACAATAATCGTCCACACATATACATTATTTATATATACAGTTATACATACACCTATACATATGTATATATAAATTCATTGTGGCTGAATAAGCCCACTATGAGCACCTCTATATAGACACTCTACTCTCTACTCGATGTCCTTCGGTTCTTCTCTCTCGATATGTGGCCAAATGTTGGCGAATATGTGGTGACCCAACCTCACCAATGTGTATACATATACGTTCGTATATATATACATATATATATATATATATATGTGTGTGTGTGTGTGTGTACAGGGTAATGACTTTAACACCCGCCATTGCGTGTATATGTTGATGTCATCGACTGGCCCAGTTCACATTCTCCATTTAAGCCAGGCAAAAATATATTTGCCAATGAGTCTCGTCTTTCATTCTGTCCACATGTTCAATATTACCGCTCACTTCATCAACTCATACATTTGATTATCTAAAAGCATTTGTAATATATTGAATTGAATGGTATGTATTTGTGTATATACTCGTATGTATAGAAATAGTAGAATATAATATATGTGTGTGTATGTATGTTTATATTGTGTTTTACCCTTCTCCACTATTCACATTCGTCGCAATCCCATTCGAATATCTATGTATGTTTGTTTGTATATATGTATACTGAAATCTCCATATGTGCAAATAAACAGCTTGAATCGCATTGCATATATGGTGTTGAATACAGTCAATGGCAAATTATCTGTTTCCTGGTTTGCTCATAGGATAATATACTTGTGTAATAAATACTTGTGTTTATTACATTATATTGCGATAGATGTATGGATATTTTATTTGTTTGAACGATTATTTGAATTTTAATTATTTTATTAATTTATTCTTATGATTTCGTTTTATTGAAATGTGATATGTATCAGATGAATTGATGGAATTGGGATTTTTTTATTTGCCATGAGAATGCAATGATGATTCAATTTCATGAGTGTATTAAAAATTTTCGAGTATAAGAAAAGTTTTTTTATTGACAATTGTTATGTTTTGGCTGTTACTCAATTTTTAATTAATTATTGTAAGATAAATTTAATTTATTTTACTATATGCATTTGAATGTGAATGGTATAAACAATTGTTTATTTGAATATATAAATATTCTATATGTCTTACGATTTTTATTTACATGTGCTGTCTCTCGATTATTTCAAATATTTTACTTGTCAATAATATAATTTAATTAATCCACCTTTTGCTCAATTCAATTTATTCGTCAATAATAAAAATATCTACGTCAATATAAATTTTTCACGATCAAGTCAACTTTCAAAGCTGTAAAAATACAAAAACAATAATATGACAGCAGTATCACAAATATCATGACCAAAGTTATAACATAAAAATATCATATTTGATAAAATGCAGAATAAAAAACAAAAAAAAAATATAGCTCTTCTATTTTTGTGTTTTGCAGCATTGTGTGTTAATAATTATTAACATCATACTGTATTCAATAAATATTATACATTTTTTTTCAGCATACATCAAATAAGGCATAAAAATTATTTTACAAATTGCCAATTGAAGACTTTCAACAACAGGTCACAATATAAAACATGACGCAATAATAATTAGATGCAAAAACGCACTCGGAGGAATTTCAAGCTGTGCTACAAATATATATATATACAATTGAATTAAATGGTGATGGACCTTTATATAGTATGTACATATGTTTGTATTTACACTGAGTGTAATATTAGTGTTGTACATATAGTGTATATCGCGTAGCGTTCAAGATACAATCGCTGTATACGTCTCTTACTAATTTGACGACGGCCGCTTCACTAACGATCCCGTTTGAGGTCATAACTTTTGCCACAACGTGTGCGGCGGATTCATGAGTATAAATGAGTTTTTGGTGCCAACTGCCAGCATTCGTACCGTGTGTTACACCTCTCCTCAGTTTCCCGCTTTGTCCTGGTGGCGCGCGCGCGCCACATCCTCAACCGTCTTCACGTTTGCCCACTACGTCGCGCGTTACACAGTGTCTGACCATGCATATACCATTACTACTACCACTACTACTGCTAGTACTTGATATTTTCTCTATTATATCCGTCTGAATACAGAGACGCGATTGTGTGCGCAGACGCATCTTTGTGGATTGGGTAGTGGGAAACATAGTGAAACGTGGTCCGCTCTCTCGCTATCATCAAATCCTTCAGTGCGCGCCGCGAGCTCGATGTGGCGAGTTCACGGTTTAATCGTAGTCAATTGTATTACCGAGACAGTACAATACTCGCGCCAAATTTGAAATATCACTTTTTTTTTCATTTGTTGAAAATTTTTTGTTCTCTCATTTTAAATATTGGAATATAAATAAATGCAACGGTGGCATTTTTTCGTATATCATTTTTATATTTATTATATGTGATGTTATTTATTTTTTCAATATTTTATTTCACGCTGATAAATTAATAGCGAGTGTGTAAAACTCGTCAAGTGATTTGTATGTTGCACTAGAATCAATAAATATATATTATTGATAAATTTGGAAAATTTCAAGACAGAGAAATACAGCGGTTGGCTTATGATAGTGAATACCGCTGAAAGAGAGACTTTTTCAATTGTGCGGTTGGTGTTTGCTTTCGAATATAAGTAGTTTGAGAGCTCGTTAATGCGATTCGCTAACTTCATCATACTCATCTTTATCACGTTCTCTCATATATATTGCATTAATAGTTCTTTCGCAGAATCGCGAGTTTCTCATCATTTCTATATATCTTTTGCTGTCATCGCGCAATGTCTCGTTGACGCAGTAACGAAAACAACTTCTTGCATTTTGCTTTGATAAAAACTTTGTGAATGAGTAAATGTTCTATACCGTGTGCTATCTCCAACTATATATACATATATAAATATTACACAAGTTTTAAATCTATACAGTGATATTTTGATTTGGTATATATATATATATATATATATATATATATATAAACATTGAAGCAAAGTACGCAAATATAAATACCATCTTTATATATATTTTATGAAATGTACCGTGGGCAAAGGAGACAACACCATTCAACACAACTTTAAATAAAATATATATTATGAAGAAAGGAAAATAATCAAGTAAAATAACTGCAGCTTATTTGAAATCACCGGATTCCAGTGAATAAAAAAAGAGGAAGGAGAGGAAGAGGACGATTGCGGTTATTCCCAAGAGCTTGACGAATAAAAAAAAATGAAAAAGTGACGTTGAAGAACACTATTATATATATATATATATATATAAAAGCAAGAAATCTTCTTTTATATCGTCTCAATGGCATGGCGGCTTATCTGAAAAGTGGCTGAACGTTATAGACGTAAGAGAAGGAGCGATATTCTTGCACAGTAGCGAAGAAGCAAATGCGGATCTTAACTTTAATACGATCAACCGATAATCAATTAGGCTTAATTATCAATTAATTGGTATATACGGGGGAAGAGAAGGTAGCGGTGGTTTGGATGGAGCAAGGGCTTCAGTTGTGCAAATTGGCTTTTCATCAAGGCAATTACATCTGGTAGAAATACGCGCGAGTGAGATAATTATTTTGCCATCAGAAACACTCACACATACACGAAAATTTTTTCCATTAAAACTGACAATTTTTTAATTATCTATCTGTTTTATATAACAGCAGTTGAATAATTTATAATAATTATTTATTGATTTACACATTCATTTATTCATTTTATTGAATAATTTCATTGGCTAAACGTAACAGTGAATGTATACAAACGTGCGACGTTTATTATTTATATATGACTTTATTATGATCTTCGTTTGGTAATTGAGGGATGAATGATCATGGAACAAAGAAGAACGAATCGTGTTCGCCACTATTCGCGTGGAAAAATGTGCTTGGGGTCACTGGTCCTATGTATCATTGGTGTGCTTGTTGCTATTCATGGTGAGTGTTTTGTATAAATCAATAATTTTATTAATTAAATATTGAGTAATCATATAAGCAAATGTAATAACGTATTAGTAATAAATTCATTAATGTGTTGGCACACGTCAATTCATTTATTTTCAATCGAATAAATAAATAAATTGCTAAATATTAATGAATTTATATTATTATTACTAATATTATGATTGTTATAGAAAATTATTGCTTTAAAGTATACGATTTTTTTTTTCACTTTTGATCATTTCGTTCTTTTAGTTGTGAATTTTATCATCAACTCCAGTATATATATTTGCATAAGAGCGTTGGAAAATTGTAAAAGAAAAAAAATTATAATATATACGACCAATCATGTAGAAAAATCGATTCCGTGGTTGTGAGTACTTTTTGTTTTTTTGTTTTTGATGGCCACTCTGTCGTCTGATATATCTGGGGGGGGGGGGGGGGTTGATTTACGCCGTAAAAAGACATAAAAAGAATATGAAAGCATGAACTTTCGATCTTGCGCTCGCCGATACTTAAAGAACTAATCTCATCGTTAAACCACCAATGTCACTTTAATGAATTGATGATATACGTATATAATATATATATGTATAAATTCTAGATTGAGTAATTGCGAGTAAAATAATATTCGTCTTCTATTCATTATGTAGTCGAGTGAAGCATTGTAATCATTTAAAATATTAAAGTGCATCTACAACCATATCATTTAACATTTCAATCATTTTAAATTTATGAATAAATGATAACAACAGTGCATTTATAGTACGCATTTTTAATCTATTGCCTTATCTCACGAGTGATTGGATCAAAGAAATAATGGAATTTTCGTGTTTTATAAATGGACATTGGACAAAATGATTTAAATTGCTTTGGTTCATTGATATCCGAGTTGCGTTGCGGCCGAAAACGAGTTTTGGACAATTGTGTGTACTAAAGGGATTAAAAGAACCGAGCGAATTTGTATTATGAAGTGAATCGTGGGAATCGCGGAGGATAATCGTCAGTGTCACTGAGCTACGGGAATTTTGTTTCCTTGCTGGACACACCATCACTTCATATGTATAATACTTTGGAACTTGTGAGAACACGAGGAATAATCCATTTGTTTGAATCTCATCGTGTTTCAAAGTGTTCAAAGTATATAGAGGACAATGAGGACAGAGAAGCCTCTGAATATTTTATCGTTGGCTCCAGCCAACAACGTCAAGAAAGAGCAAAAGATTGAGAGAGCAAGAGAAAGCGCCGCGCCACTGTTGTGCTTTTTTTTTCATATTCGTTTGCTTTCTTCCACTTCTTTTCTTTCGTTTCATTCTTTATTTTATTTTACTTGTTGTTGAGAAGTAGAGAAGAACACGACGGAAAAGACAGCGCTAGTAAAGAAACACAGCAGTAAAAGTGGCAGTAGTAGCAGTCGTATATGCACCGCCGCCTATCCTTTCTTCTCCATCTATATTATTCACTTGTTACATTTTTTTTTTTTTTTCATTTCATGTTTCTTTTAATATTTCGCTTGAGCATTGAAACGAATAATAAGCATCAGTTGAATGTTGGAGGTGATGAATGAATCGCGAGATGTGGAAGATGAAAGAAAATAAAATACCAGAGTGTACAGAAAGTGAAAACGAAAAAATAAATAAATAAATATACAAAAATGAAATACTTTTGTTCTGTAGTAGTGTATATATATATTCTCACGAGCGTTTACAGGGGTGTTGAACACGCGGTTGGGGTTCGTCTTTAATGGCCCGTGTACGTGTGCATCGATGAATGGCGCTTGAAAAAACGAGAAAGAGTGTATAGTGAAAGAGAACGAGCGAGCGAACAAGCAATAGATAGATAGATAAATCGGTAGATATATAGAGTGTTGAATGAAGCGCACAGAACACTACGCGTATACGGAGGGACGAATGGGTGATGTCAATCAGCGTGATTGAGGGTTCCAACTGCGGCGAATAACAATTCACTTGAAATGACTGACAGCCATATGTGCTCTTGACAATAATGAATCAGGACAAATAGAATGTTTCGTACCTATTCTCATTTGTCGTCATTATCATCACCACACATGACGATAAATTATTATTTATTAGTTTAAATAGCATTTTAATTCCAATATATTTAATTTCAATTTTATTTAGTATATTTATTCTATGTATAAATGCACTGATGATATTTATTAATGCCAATAATAATTATGTCTACTGATGCAACGGTGAATATTTAGATTCAAATAATATTGAAAAAATTGAGGGGGAAAGGTAAATGCTTTTATTTGAGTGTGAAATTGTGGGGGAATTGCGAAAAAATATAAAAAAGAAATGAATCATTAAAAAGTTTATTTATCAACGTAGCCCCGTGTTATTCCTTGTGATAAATAAATAAATAAATCGACATATCTTATATAGCTGTATATTGTTTTAGTGAATACTTTCAGCATAGACAGTCTTGAGAGAAATTAATTTTCTCTAGTTTATAAAAATGAATAGACATTCAATCATTGATTGATGTACTTACTTAAGATTTTAATTTTAATTATTTGGCGTATGAGATGGGGTATTTTCATTTAGATGAAATGGCAATTCGCACTTTTACTGCTGTTTTACTTTGAACTCTTTCATTATTTATTACTCATTTGAGCATTGTACAGCATAAATAATCAAATGAATAAGAACTAATCTGAATTCTAAATGCACTCATTTATTTATCATTCACGAGGTATCCAGTGATTCTGATGTATATATTATTATATAGTAGACGGGAGATCGACGCAAAGTGGACTTTTGCTGAGCAATTTCAATTTTTATAACGATACTTTTGCAGTGAGTAGATTTATTCAAACGTACAAATAAAGTCGTTGGTAAATGTTCACAAAATTGCAACAATGTCAAACACTTCTATGTATTAAATAAAAAAAAAAATAGGCACGTGGCAGATTTTTTATTATGTCAATTGGAGAATTAATTCAATTATTTATTGATTTATTTGTTCCTTTTTATTTTATATAAAAATGCCCGAAAATAACAATTAATATTTCAATTGAAATCGTCTCATTGTTGATTTAAAAATGATTGAAATGGTCTATCAGTTGTTTAATTTATGAAATGAAAAATTTTCATTCGGATGTTCCATTTTGTCCCAGTAGTGCAGCATTTTTAGATGTTTCACTTTGCCCTAGTATTTCCCATATGTATATGTAAATTTCATATATTATTTTTTTTATGTCAATTTAAATAAAAGTCGTGAGCTTAATCTATCTGAAGTGAAAAGTTTTTTACTGCATAACGAATATGTTCTGTTATAGATACGCGTCGTGCACGCCTGTCTGAATTTTATAAGTATTATAATACGCGAGAATTCATGTATATATAAATACAGTTATACGAAATATATAAGCGACCGAACGAGTCGAGAGACGTGCATGCACGTGACTCACTAAAGCTCCACTATGTTCAGTGAAAGTGCTGAAGTATGGCTATAGTATATAGAGGTGGAGCTTTGTACAGTGGGGTGTTGTACAGTAGAGGAATGAAATTTTAGTCGCCCACGTGGAAATCCACCAAACATATCATCATGCGCCTCTCTGCGCCTTTTTGGCCTCACCTTTAATAAAGCTAAAAAACTTTTTTATACAGATACGCTGCATATTATGCTCATTTTCTCTTTCATTTTAGTCATTATTTTTGCACTCGCAAGCAATGAAAATTAATTTCTATGTTGATTATAAAATTCAATATAAAAAAACAGGAGAAAAAAATCAAATGATATGTACGATATGTGTCCATGGTGATAGTGACAAAGAAGATGGTTCGCTCCGGTAATTTATGAAATTAAAAAGGAGGAATATCAATATATAAAAAATTATAGAATTGCATAATAGTTATTATATACATGGGTGTATGACATTTAGTTATCTGATGTATGGATATGTCTAGTATGAAATTAAATTTTAATAGTTATCGTTAGTTATGAATTTTAATGTATTGACAACGTAAGGCATGATAAATTTTACGACATTACTTGGGATTATTTGCACACATTCTGAATTAATTTATATTGCTGGATTCTCTATTGTGTTACATAGCGTGCATTGCCATTAGACTAAATACAATGAAACGCGTTAGTGGTTACCATAAAAATATAATTTTAATTTACCATAAGGTTGTTGCAGGAAAATTACAGAAACTCATGATATTTTTCGAGATAGGATTCTGCTATTTTCATGACATTTGAATACAAAAGTATATGAATAACTTTGCATTGTTATATCAATATATTTTTCATTGATTAGATGTTTTAGTGACCAATTTGATAAAAAATTAAATATTTTTGTAATCTCCATATATTTAAAAACGTCTTGGAAAAATATGTAATAAAACTTTTTGAAATTTCATAAGATATCTTTAAGAAATTTTTTGTTCAATGTGGTGGATGTACAATATTTTATATAATACAGTTACACAACTGCGACGATAACATTTTGAAGTGATTGAACATTTTGGTGATTCTCAACAACACAGATAGCACATAAATTTACATATAGGTATTGCAACTTGGTACAAGCTCTGTGTCCAGAAAATTTATTACACTCATAATGTCACCAATATCATTACGTCAACCACAATTCATCAATACCAATTTACAAAAGTGAAAATTGCATAAAATAATTTTTAACATTCTCCCAAAGTCCAATAAATCGCGATTTCGACAGCGCCAAGACAATTAATAATATATCTGTCTAAAAAACAAATGCAAACATGATAACATGCGGAGAAACTATCATGAAAATTCGAAACTGTCAAATATCATAATCACCATTGATAAGTTACAATATTAATCAAATCCAATTACATTCATATTTGCGACATGATAAACGTTTGAATGATTGTAAAATAAAGCTCGTGTTCACGATATATAATAGCAAAGGAACACACTATTATTACCTGAAGTGTCTTTCAGATAATAGTGCAATGGGGAAGAGCGTATTACACACAGGGAGAGGTTTTCATCGTGCGCATTTCCTTTGTCCAATTGATGGTGTGCGGTGAAAATATGTGCGGAGACGAGGGGAATAGATAAAGGAAACCTGGGGTATGCGAAGCTCACGCGGCAAAGTATAGAGGATAATAAGGAGTGAGGACAAGAGCGTCGCAAGTACGTGACTCGAATTGTAGATAATGGAACCTCGAATTACTTTGACAAACTTAGCTCCCACCCGAAGCGCCTTTACGCTTTTGTCTTACTATTCCCACCTTTTTCTCGCTTCATCTCTCTCGTTGTTGATACGTACATATCTACACATGCACATACTTGGCGGTACGTAATCCACCTTTATTACTTTAAGTAGAAAATTCCTTCGTTAATCCAACATTTGTATTGATAATGCCACCTTTAATTATCTGTTGTTCAACTAAAGAACGAAACTACTCACAAGCTTTTATAAAAATTCCTATTTGCTGAATAAATGTAGTAATGTATTAATTAGTAATAGTTATCAATTCAATTTACCAGTGGACCACTGTAATACCGCGTATAAGCGTAATTAAAAGTAAATGGGAATATTTATTGTTTATATGTTGAAAAAAAAATGGTGAAATGTAAATTGAAAAAATACATTTCATTCAAACGAATTAATGATGAATATTCGATAAGAGTTGCCATGATAATAATAATGTTTATTTGTTTACTAAATAGTGTACTACGTACATAAATTTTGTGTTTATTTCAATATCCGGCTGTTTTTCCGCACAGAATATCTTGGCAGAAATTATAATAAACAAAATAAAAAAGCCACTCTGCTTTTTTCAATAAAGTTTACATTTTACCATTAAAATAGTCAACATTAAATCATATTTTATACAGACTATCTCCCACCAAATAGAAGCTTAACAGATGCATTTATTCTCAACATGTACGAGTATTCTTAGCTATTTATTTTTCGTAATAAACTTCTCGCAATGCCGCATATATATATATATACATATATTGTGATAAAATAAGTTTGAGCTTTTGGTTGTCCAGGGGTAACAAAAGAAAGTCCATATATAATATAGGTACGTAGACAGTCTATACTTTTTAATATATAAAGAGCGAAAGATAGGGAAGTAGACAGGGAGAGCGAGAGTAAGGAGCTTTTCATTCAAAAGAACATATTGTGATGGAAGCTTATCGTATATAATGATGAATGTAAAGTTGCTATCGACATCCAGCAGACGTCGAGGTTCCCGTCTATCATATATATATATATATATCACCGTTTATACATACACATATGTATATATGCACAGTTTATTTCATTGTTTCACAAACTTTTTGGTGAACCCGCAAGCTCAGGGCTATGAAGGGTGCGGTGGAAAAATAAAAAAAAAAATAAAAAAAATGAGGTAAAAATATTTGAAAATTAGTTGTTTCATTGTATCGGAGGGAAGAAATGAAATCGGTATGTAGTGACGCACTCGTGGGTTTCGAAGGATGACACAGTGTGGTGACAATAACAGCCTCGTAACTATTGCTGGTTGATGAGGGAACAGAGGTGGAGTGTGCGCGTGTGTATGTGTGTACGTATGGTAGTAAGCGAAAGGTCCCAGTTAACAGCGATAAAACCGTGCTTGCAAGATACGCGTGCGCTGTAGTGGATTGAATGTGTTGCAAGATGAAATGAGCTGGCAGTAAAACTCGAGAAAGCTCGGCGATGCATATAAGTTTCCATTTGTTTCAATTTACCGTTGCGTATATACATTGTGGTGGAGATACAGAATGTTGGAAGGGAGATGAAAGAAAGAAATAGCGAGGGAGATGCGTTGTACGTTTACTCGCTTGTGGCACACGAGCTTTTTCACATCATCCGTTAACCTTTTATGCTTTATATTTTTGTTTATTATCATGATACATACATCAACACAAAGTTATATTTTGAAACAATGGCGGTACAATTTGGTTTTATTATTCTCAGTATTCTGTATGTGATAAAAAAGTGATGAGGAGTGTGGTTTGGAATTGGTACAAATTTGATTGAATGTCATTGAAATATATCGCCAATATATTTGGACAATTTTGCGTGTGAAAAATATGATATTCATGTGTTTTATTATTGATGGTATTGATGATCCATCTGATTGAGTACAACATCAACCGCGCAATTTTTCAAGTCGCTGTACATTAAAATTTAAACATTGATCAATAATAAATTGACATTACTGTAAAATATTTATAATCCCACACTATTTGAAATACTCCTTATATCTCTTCAAATATATTAATTGTATTCGTTTAATTGTACAATTGACCATTATGCATTATCACGTTGCAATGAATTATTTTATTCTCAACTACAATTTAATAATTATAACGAATAATTAAACTTTAAGTTTTTCCCATAACTCTACAACTTCTCCACGAAAATTACATCTATGCAGTGGCTTTTGTATGAGTTATTATTTTGTAATATACAGAATGAGATATATCTGTAGAAAAAGTGATATAGGAGTCACATACACAGACAATTTATCCAGCATCCTTACATGTATACACACATATATAGATATATATTGAAAAGTCAACTAAATTTCAATGCTAAACACACAATCGGACAATGAGAAAGAGAGAAGCGTAAGGGGACTAAAGGGCAGAGTACAAATGGCCAACTATGAAACTAACTCTACTGCAACGACTCTCTATTCGCCGACTCTGTTTCTCCACGTTCTCTTCATCTCTCCTCTGTGGTGAAAACCAAAACTCTCTCTATATATATATATAGTGGGTGACTTCCGCGAGCGTTGTCACACATTGGCCAAGAGAGAAGAAGCGAATGTGTGGGAGGTGAATCGCCAACCACATTTATCTGGCCAGTTGGCACAGGCCAATAATACCAAGAGTCGCTGGCAACCCAACGTCGCGCCAACAATCCAACTGCCAGTGTATCCAAAACCTCCATTTGCTCGCCACCCTCACCATTTGCTTATGATATTATATCTATATATGATATATATTTGTGTATATATGCACAGTATATATATAAAGCTATATCATCTCTCTTATCTTGTTCAAGTCCCACCATCACCCTATCACATCCCTTCCACCTCACCCAGACTTCAGCCAAGAGTACATTACATTTGCCCTACGATTATCATCATCTCCCTCCCTCTGCTTCATAATGCACAACGAAAATTCGATATCCGCGTGCGCGCTACATACACATGTTTATCGCTTCATTCACTATACTGATGATATGTCACTTATCATTTACGATATATATATGTAGATGACGAAAAAAAATTTAACACAAAATTCTGATGACAAGACACATCTTTTTTTTTTATATTCCCTCAGGGATATTTATTTATTCCATTTCCTCTATTTAACAAAATAAATTACATGTTGACTTTTTGTTTTTATTGTATGTAAAATAGAACGAAAACATACAATATTATCTTTAACCGTTAAATATCACTCATATATATATATATATATATGTATGTATGTATGTATGTGAATTATCTAAAATATAAAAAAAAATGTGTGAGATAAACGGTTTGGGATATTTACCGATGGCAGTTTTGTAGCTTTATTTCGATATGGATAGTGGTGACGTCAGCATGAGAACGAGAAAAAGAATATATTTATATATATATGTGTGTGTGTGTATGTTCCTGATGGTAGTAGTGTGTAGCAAGAGGATGGCCGAGTTCCGGGATTCGAGGGGTCGTGACTACCTAACTCTAGTCTCCGCTCAGACGAGAGATAGAATGCGAAGTGAGTTGGAGGTATACAGAGTGGTACAGCAGGAACAAGAGATTGGCCGAAAAAGCAAAGGGACAAGGACAGTAGATATAAAAAAAAGACCCGGGCAGTAGATAACGCCGGATGAAATGTGCATGGACATTATTTTTTCCGAGGTAAATGTGGCGTAATAGAAAAAATTGCGCGGCTCGACGGTGAGTCAAGAGTGAAAGAGGAAAAGTAAAAAAAAAAAGAAAAAGAAAAGAAAAATAGAAAAACAAAAAATTAGAGGACCAGTGCATGGTACCGTAAGTTATCCTGTATGATGGTTTATTCTCCACGAATGCAATTCGATATATTACACGTAGTACCCTTTCATTTCGTATGAAAATAAAATATATAAATATATGTATATATATATATATTTTTGTTGGCATTTGTATCATTTTAATCTCTTTCAATTGGGAATATTTAAAAATAAATTTAAAAATACCGTAAAGTTGATATAAAAAAAAAATAAATAATGAAAAGTTTTTATCTCTTCGATATTTATATTGTAAGTAAGCATGTGAAGGTAAGATCTGTGTCGATTTAGTTTTGTATATTCTTAAAAGTGGATGCACATCGAAAAGGAAATGTTGAAGAGGACGCAGCGCTTTTTTATAGCATCACAATTTAAACGCATAGTGTATGTGTGTGTACAAGGACACGTGAGATTGCTTTTTTTTTATTCGCAATCGCAATGAAATGGAATCGTGTGTGTAAAAGGTCGTGAGTTGTAGAGAAAAAAAAAAAATAAAGAAGGAAAGAAAAAGGAATAAGAATTTCTAAAGCAACGAGCGACAACGACTACGACCTTCAATACCCACTTGAGGCTTTCACAAAAACCTCCTTTAAATATTATTATTTATTTATCGATATATTCATAGTGAGGCAAGTATGGATTATTTACGTGGAAAAAATGTTTCATGAAGGAAAAAAAAAAGAATACATACACGATGCATAATATAAGTATATTAATTGTGTTTATAGATAGAGGTCGTGGAGAGAAAAAAAAATATATTATTTTATAGACTCACAAAAATTCCGGAATAGTTTCCAAGTGCAGTAACATTTATTTCACTGAGTTCCCGCATCAAGAATTACGAGTCAACGGCAAGTGTATGGGACAGTACTGTGCGATGAGTTAAGAAAAAACAAAAAAAAAATAAATAAAACAGAGAAGAAGAATGAAATAAAAAAATAATAATGATAATATATATATACACATAATACAATGAAAAAACAGAGAAAGAAGCGAGTGAGACCACGCGTATCGGTGAAAGACCAAACTCCTGTGCATATACAGTGGTATGGAGGGAAAAGCGCGGAATAAAAAAAAAATAATTCGAAAGCAAAAAGCGAATTCTAAAAATAAATGAGATAAAAAAAATTTATATATACGTGCATATAAACCCATATACAGTATAAACGAATGGGAAAAAAGTTGAAAAAAAAAAAATAGATAGATAGAGGTGGCACAGAGGGATGAAGCAACGAATGAACGTGGCATACCGGTTCGCCAAGTAGTTGTGGCTGTATGGCGCTGGCGTCGGTGACGGTTAAAATGTGCGGACGCCACAGAGACGCCACGAGACTGCACGAATAAAATAGAGAAAGAAGAATGAAAGAGTAAAATAACAACAGGGACATACAACAGTGAATATAGAGAGGGGAATAGACTTTTAAAATGTATCGCTACCAATATACGGCACGCGGGAAAAGCGCCGCGCGCCATCGCGCCAACCAACCGAGAGAACCGTTAAAAACTGGTGTGTGTTGTGCGGAGCCAGCGATGGCTCCAACGACCGGAAATGCGAAAATTAAAATAAACGAATGGACTGAGGGATAGTATGAAAAATATAAATAAAAAAATTCGCAGTATGAAAAACAAAAAATTTAAATAAACAAAAATGACACATGAACAAATATATATATATATACACTGAGAGAATTTTATACGAAGAATTACCCCGCAAACCGTAGTAAGCCTGAGACACTTCTACATTCGGTAAAATATTATACATATTAAGATGAATTTTTAGAACGGGGTGCTGTCAATATTGTATGAAGTTAGAATATATTTTACTCTACTGGATGGTAGTATATGCGAGAATTCATTTAATGCTCGAAGTATACTAAATTATACTCAATGATCACATATATATTACATTGTAAACGTCGATTTTTTACCCTGTAACATAGGATTTTGTACCATGATTTACATGGTAAACGCTCGGAATTATTCGGTGTATTTTGGGTACACTCGGCTGCTAGCCGAATGCATTTGTTTTTATCCAGTGGCTTGGCATAGTCATCCCATACTATATATTCTCCCGCCACACAAATTGACAATAGGCAAGATGGCATAACCGAACATACCCGAAGAGCCCTCTCGCTGGAACAAGCATATTAAATAAAATAATTCTTGCCAAGATGAGGGGTAAAATTTCCTATCGCACATTGTAAGAAATATATGAAGGTTATGATGTCGCAAGCCTACTCGAATGCAGGGTAAATTTTACTCCGCATTTCATCACAATTTTTGGTATAAAATTCTCACAGTGTATATATAGTAAACTATAATAGGGTGGACGAGTGGATGAATGAATAATATACGAAAAATAAAGGAAGAAAAAATTGTTTGACAAAAAAAATAAAAAAAAATGAAGAAGAAATAATAACTCACGAACCGCATTTGAATAAATATACATGATGATGATGATGAAGGGAGTGTGTATCGGCAAATTGAAACAGAGTATGGTATTAATTCCTTTAGGACACGCGAGAGGACACTCGAGACTGCAGCGCTTAGGATATAGAGAAGCTTTGTATGCATGTATATATATATATATATATATATTTGTGGCTGGAGTCACAACAATATGGCGAGTAGGAGGTATAGTTTTCGGTCATCACTCAACGGGGAATTGTTGGGATATAATCCCTGGGCCGTCGTTGTCCGATTATATTATTAATTCAAAAACTCTAGCTGCAGTCGAAAAAATAAAGTGAAAATAAAAATAAAAATGTGTATCAAAAGAATGATGAAAAAAAATATTTTTATATTTACAGACAGTCTATATCTATACGGGTTGGATATGAAAAGAATATGAAAAAAAGTGCACGTCAATAGCATAATAGCGAACATATAGGTATATATTATGAGTTTTTTTATCCACCAAAGTCTATACTATCTCGTATCTTGGTGAGTGTACTACATGACGCAAATGGCGCCAACATCCGCGGGGTGTCTTTGCAACTTATCGTTGGCCCATACCATCCTCTATCAGTATTCGTACATATGCATACATATAAATATATATGTATATGTATATATATATTGATGACAGGGTCAAAGTGGAGTATTCAAACGATAGTTTTTACTGGTGGAAAAAAAGAACGAAAATAAGTATATCAAAATTTTTTGGAAATCACATGTACGTAAATGAGAAATGAAGAACTAATAAATAAATGGATACGATTCTGCCTGAGAATTTTCTGAATTATTCATTTTTCCTTGCACTTATATTAATAAATAAGGGAACAGAAATAAATTAAATTAATTGATTAAACAACTGACGTTATGAAAAGTATCGAACATGTCTACTACTTAATCAAATGTTTTTTACTTTTTACCTTTCATCACGTAGTGATGAAATGAGAAAGTATTGAGGCATATAATATTTTTCTACAATAATAAACGAATAAAGTCATAAAAAAAATTAATATAAATGTATACTAAAATGTCATCTCGAATAATATTTTAAAGAATATAATATCTCTGAAGGTCATGTAGATGAAAAATGTGTGTTTTCGGCAGACGTCACCGGATAGATATTTATCATATTTAGTGGGAGTATCTTGTAAACGGCTGGACCAAAAAAAATGAAATAATTTATAGGTAGTTAATTGTTATCGAGCTAACAATAAATTGCTATACCATATTTTGTTTCGACTTCCAATTCGGCGTAAATTAACAATATGCATTTTCGGAGGAAATCCATCTTTTGAGTGGCTTGGTAATAAAGTCTGAAATTTTGCACATAGCATAAAAATGTTCGGAGGATCCATTAATTGATATGACAAATTTCGATACGACTTGTATATCATGAGAAAATTACGTTTATATGTATCATAGGGAAATTGTATGTATAAATGCGTACATTATATTCTAACGACGCGTAACGCTTCACTGATGTCAACAAACCTTGCTAGGTAATATCTGTTTATTTTACATATTATAGTACGATATACATTTTACTATTATAAGGATGAGTACAAGTAAAATACGGATATTTTTGTAAATTAACAATAATCATATTTATATTATCATATTATTATTTAAATGATTTATACGATCAATTATTGTGATGAAAAGTACAGGGCGAGTTTACTGGAATAAATTTTTCACTTGAAGCGTTCCACTTTGCCCCTATTGTATAAATTTTCACGTAGTGACTTTAACACTACTGCAGTACTATTTCATCTTCAATAAATGCATTAGTTAAAAATTCATTGTTATAGAAGTTGTAGTTGCTCGACAGATTCACTTTGACCCTGTCTCCCCCGTATACATACCTATATTGCAAGTGAATTTCTTTTCATAACGCATCCACTGAATTTTTCACGCAGTTCTAAAAACATTTTTACTATTATGAGTTTTGTTTTTATATTCTACGATGTATCATATCCTCTCATCGTTTCTTTTTCATTGCTACTTGAACCCATTTGAAAATCAATAATATATAACAATAAATGAATTGACAACAGACAGATATTGCATTTCGATTTTTTATTCTATATCGCTTTTTGTGACACAACAAAAATAATAATAAAACAAACTGAAAAAATAACAAATAAAGAATATATAAAAAGAATGATAACAGAAATGTCAACATATACATATACGTATATGTAAATGAGTACACACGGAACCAGATGGACCCAGTGTATATAATCGAGTGTGGACTCCAATGTCGTGGAAATCCGTATATCGGATTTAAATTCGATCTTGGCGCCATGTGAGATAGGCCAATAGATATGCATCACTATAGAGGGTTTATGATGGGGGCTAAAGGGGTTAAATAGCTCTAGATTTAGAGGAAGGATGACACAAGAGTGTGAACTCACGCTAAAACTGTCGGATAATCCGTTTACGGCGTTTCCTGCAAGCATGCATGCATACATACAGCCGGCACTCCACCGGATTTGTAACCTTTCTCACCTCTCTCTTCCTATCACTCTCTTCGTATATTTTCAACAGATATCTCTTTCTATTTTCCGTGTGCGCAATCCTACAAATAGTTGTCAGTAGGTGAAAGCACCCGGGATTTTAGCATCTAAATGGTGGCAATTTGGAGAAGGTGATAAAGGTGATAAAGGTGACAGACAGTAGTGGTGGTGCTGGTTATACTAACTGTTACGGACACACGTGAGATATATATATATATATAAAGAGTAGGTTGTAGAGGGTTGGTACGACGGAATACATGGCACGGAGGCTGGAAGAGAACCGAAAGCTCCTCATCTTTGTCGGTCTTTCCCTCTTAGTCGCTGTGTGTCGCTTCAAGTTTCTCACCAACAATATGAACCACACTAACACTCGCCACCAAGTGTGAGACAGAGAGTGGAGGTGCTAAGCCTCTAAATAGCTACCCCTTTGGTGGGTTGAGAGTGCTGGTTAGCTGCACTCAACCAGCCCCTGTAGTGGCAGCTGTAACCTGACAATGAGAAACAAACAATTGTGACAATTTTTTTCCCGTATTTCAAATTGATGCAATGATATCTTTTTTTTCTAGTACGCCCAGTGTCGATGCAGTGATGATAGTGAGTTCGGTTTCTGATTGAATTCCCATCTATGAAAATCAATTAATTCTGATGAATTAACGAATGATATTAATAATAAGTCAATACTGATTGTTGAATGGGTTACGTTGATATTTATTGGAAGGGAACGATGTGGTGTGAACATTTAAAAGTAATATTGGTATTTGTGATTATTGAGAAGTTATGAATTAATGGTGAGAAATATTTCAATTCAATTGATGTAATTGTCTTATATATTTTGTGGCGATGTACTTGATGGTGTCCAATGGAAGTTGATAAGATAGCCTATTTATTCAAAATAATGTACAATGAAATTCACTTATTGAAATATATTAATCAATTCATTTGATAGTTTGATTACTTAATACTCGATAACTTGAATGTTCTCAAGTTAAGCTCTCACTCTTAAAATCGTTCACGCATAACAAATAATATTCGCGTTCTCTCTTTTTATTAATATTTAAAATTAGTATTCCAATAATTGACCGGATATTATCGGATGTTTCCGCGTCTCTCCCCACATAGAAACTTTAAAATTGCTACATTTTAAACTATACAATCAGCACCACCAAATTTTTATTTACCATAATTCACAAAATCTCCACATTATCATATCAATAAGTATATATTTTTTTTCATTCACAAATATCGATGAATTTATAGTTGAAGTATTCAAACAAATGAATGTCAGGTCGTAGCCATCGGTAGTAATATCTGCATTGTGGGTAAAGTAATGTATACATATGGACTCGCCAAGTCTCTGTATCGGAAAACAATTGGAACGTTTGCACCTGTACATTGGAGCGTGAGAAGGTACGTTCACGCCTGCCATATCGAGAAGAGCACCCTTGGGTCTATATAAGTTGTATATATACGTGTATAGGGGGTTAGAGGGGCGGGGTGCGCACGCGCGCGCACGGAAGCGACGAGGTGAGAAGATAATTTCCGGGAATGCACACGAAGAGGTGAATGGGGGCTGTTCTCGCCTAGCTAATTAGGCAGCACATACAGCCTAATGGCCTTTTACCAATACATCCAATGGTACATATACAATCGATAATCCATACTCCATATAATTGTATTAAACTTTTGCACTAAATTAATTTTATCCAAATGAAAGAATTTAAAAAGGAGGAGAACGAGCAAATGGAATTATCAGAGACATTAATTTTACTATCGGTAAAATGAAGAGATTGTCAAGTTGATACAACGACATTTTTGCGACGTATCCAAAAGCACAAGGAATAAAAGTATAAAGAAGAGAGAAAAAAGAAGAAAAAATGAAGAAAATAGAGAAATCGAAGATACGAGAAGTGGACGGGGAAAGGGGGGGAAAAAAAAAATACGTAGCTGATTGAAAATGCTGGGATGCGAGGTCCGTCACGTCACTTCCGGATCGCAGCAATAGGGATATATAAGAGACGGCAGGGGAAGAAGAGAAAAGAGCGATGGTGCAAGCGTGTGTGTGTGTGTGTATAAGAACGAGGATTGAATACGAAGCGGGAGAGAACTCAGCAGCAGTCGATATATACGTGCGGAAGAGAAGTCGAAGCTCCAAGGAGACGTTTTCGTATTTCGTTTGGAAAACTAGGAAAGACACGTCGATCCTCCATCTCTTCTTCTCTTACATTTTTCCATCCTTCATTTTTTTTTTCCCTTTTTATCTTTATTTTTCACGAGCGAAAACGGAAACTTCCTATACGTTTTGGGTCGTCTTCCGGTGGACGCGTTGGAGAGAAACACACCGGCATGTAAAATATGTATTATTTGCCGCTGTATTACTATTTATATGTGTGTGTGTGTGTGTGTATAGATATTTTTATTTTACTTTATACCAATACATTACCTATCGTCAATGTGTGTCAAGTATATTTATTTTTGTTACAAGCAATCATTGGAGCGCAGGATGCGAGCTTTAATGTCGATTTAAATTTCAACGTAAAAAGGAAAATATACAAAGGAGAAAACATTTTGTAAAAGGATTCTTTTCGTTATTTTCTTTTTTTTTTCGTTCTTTTCTATATTATTTCCGTAGAGTATGTATATGAAATGGTTTTCTTTTCTTCTTCTTTTTTCTCGTATTCGCTTTAATTTTGTTTAGTTTGATGTTCAAAGGGCTAAAGGGGTGCAAATGAGAAGAATATGCAAGATGCAAAGGACCTTTTCCACTTCCCTGTTGTGTCCAACCACCTTTTCCACTCTTGAGTGTTGCGACATCGTCCTCCCAACATACCAGTTAATTTAGGCGTAACCTATTTGAATATAAATTCAAACAGTACTGAAGAGATTTTCGTGTGACACAGGGGACATACACACAACACTCTCCAAAGAGACGACGGAATAACTTTTGGGCTCTTGAATAAATTAAATATAAAGCCAATTTTTTCGGTATATTTTTCAACAATTTATAATTTAAAAATTGGCTTTCACACAATTTATTCTATTTCTATTGGTCATTTTATTACACAGTAAATATAATATTGTGCTTGTTAAAACGAAATATATTTTTGTAGAAGTGTGATCGTGATATACTTTGGATTGCAACATTTTCGAGGTACTTTTTCGCGGTAAGGGTTGACGCGTTTATCGGTACAAAATCGTGCCGTTCAATTTCACGGGCCGTGGAGTCCAGCACCCTACTTTCTTATACCTGTATATATCGTATTTTTCTCACTCACTTCTACGCTCTTTCTCAGCTGCCTTATAACTTTATACATGAATATTCCAAGAAAACGTGAGATATCTATAGAGCTCAAAAAAATATATGGCAGCAAGAATCGTTTCGTAAAGCTGCGCAACGTTGCAATATTTTTCTCCTTCACTTCACCCTATACACGTTTACCCTCAAATCTTGACAATCATTTGTCAATGCTCAGGCGAAAAAAAAAATATTATTTATATATACATTTACATGTATATGTGTGAATATATTTCTCTCAAAAATCATAACAAATAAAAAGTACAGGGAGAAGCAACGTTACCAGTTGCTGTCACTTTGTCACCGTCGTAATTGGTTATGATAAAACGAATGAAATTAATTTCCAATAAATATATTAATTGGATACTCAAAATTGTCTGCCACTATTCCAATTATCTTTGCAAGGTTTAAAAAATATTCTAACGTATTTATTTATATCAAAGTCTTTGCATCAAAAGCTAAAACTATTCATTTTTCATCAGTAGTTTTGATAAATTTTGGTAAACGTATAATCTTTTTTATTTCACCATTATTGAATTTCATAACTATCGCTTTCCAAACATTTTGATAAAAACAATTATCGCCATAAAAAATTATTTACCATTCATCATCAATGAAACGTTAAATGAAGAAAAAATATAATCAGCGGTAGATGATTAATAAAATTGTAGAAGTTGATGTAAGTAAAGATCAGACAACTGCACTCTCACGTTCCCTTTCTCTCTTTCTCTCATTTTACTGCAGCTTAGACGGCTCAGAGTGATTTTTCTCAAGATCCAGGATGAACGAATTTCTTTTCTTTTTAAACAAGTCGACCCCACGCCCATGCAACTACACACCCTCTCTATATATATATATATCCTTTCGTATTTCACCCTCCTTGCTTCTCGCTTACTGGCCACTGGGATAGTGTGAAACTTTTATTTCTCCATTGGGCAAATATCCTTCGGGATAAAAGTAGCCCAAAGCGAGAAATGCCGTCTGAGAGATCGCATACACAGGTATAGAGAGTGAACGAGCGAACGAGTGGAATGAAAAGGAAAAGTGTATGAAGGGGTTGGAAACGTATACTGCCTCTTCGAATGAGTTCTCTCGGGCAAACAATTCCGCGAAAAGGATCTATAGATTTTATATATAAACGAGGGGGGAATGACTCTCTTACCTTTTCAGTTTATATTTTTTTACAATATTATTTTTTTTAATTCAATACCCCAACCACCGCCTCATTTCATCCTCTTTAAAATACCCATTCGTTCAAATATCTGCAAAAACAAAAATTTATATATTCTTTTATTTTTCATTTTTTTTTTTGTTATCTTCGATAATAAATTATTCAGTTTGCATTTGAAGACTTCTAATTGAGAGAAAAGTTTTTGCCAAGCTTTCACGAAGATAGAGTGTATAACCAGCGCCGCTATAATTCATTCTCCCGTTTCTTCTCTCAGTCGCTCTATTCTCTATAGCTATCTTGCTATCTCTATCCTGGTAGCTTGATCCGTCGCCATGTTTTTCTCGTCGACTTAATCCAAGCTACGTTCCTCCATTCCCGCTGCTTCTCCGCCACACCGACGCCACTCTCCTCTTTGTCTCCGACACATTGCTACCTCATGACTTGATATGTCATGGTATGAGTAAAACGACAAATGTTTTTTCACCATTAAACTCCACAAAAATCTAATTTCGCTGTACTTAACCTAATACACTCAATTTTCACTGTCAAACGCTCTTACATTTTCCATTGCACTGTCGCATCATCGTTCAATATTTTTAGATTCAATCATACAATATTTATATTTTGTATGATATTATTTTATTATATTTTACTACTCATTGAGTTATTGAATAAAGCAGTATTATCGTCTGAAATTTCAATGTGCAATTCTTAGAATCATTATAATATTGAATTCATAAAAAAAAATTGGTATTGTTTGATGTGTGACCTTACGGAATATAAAAGAATTTCCACTTTTCATAAAATTTATCCATTCATATAGTACTTTCATTCTTTAAATGCTGTCTGATCTGTTGGCCTGATTATAAACGAAAACAGAGAAGTAAAATGAAATCTTGATATGTTTAAACAGTCGACACAGGAGGGAGGATAAATTGCTATGTGTCATCTAGATCTGGCTCTCAGTTTCGTTCGCGGATAACATTTATATAATTTTTGAATGATTTATACGATTTACAAAAATGATAAAAAATACCGGGCGAGTCAACTGTTTTCCAAATAATTTCGAGTCTTTTATTTCTCATTATTTGCGCTTGTAATTATTATTGCTCTCTCTCTCTCTCTCTCTCCCTATCTTTTTTTTTTCATTATTATTATTTAATTTTTTACACTTCACGTGAGTTGTGCCATGTTCATTTGAGTGATGAGGATAGAAATGCGCAGGGAGAATTGAAAGGTGGTTAAGCTACTATTTCACAGTGAGAAGCGTATATTTTGGCATCGAGCCGATTCACGATTCACTTAGCAAATTAAAACTGTGTTCCACTCATCCTATACTCCAATACTCTGCAATATCGTATTGCAATTTCGATAAATACATGATCTACGTTTTTTGTATTGCGTAAAAAAAAAAAGGATTTAAATATATTTCATTTATTCAATTGACCAGTTGAATATAAATTCTCTAATTTTAGTCTACATATTAATTGTGATAGTTTGATGAAAATATTTTAATGATTAATTTTTTTCTACTTGGTATTTT
>CAJUYH010003724.1:30832-50675 GCA_910591685.1 Galerucella tenella | reverse complement strand
TGGATATGTCTGGCGCAAACTTTCAATTGAGTTCAATGAATCAGTTATTATGAGCAGGTGTTTTACATTTTCTTTATTGGCATGGACTAGTGCTTAAAATATCGCATAAAGTTCTCCAGTTAGAATGCTTGTAATGTAGGGTAGTCTTAATTTGATTATCACATTTGGAGTTGTAAGTGCTGCTCCAACTCCAGTATCCGTTTTGGAGGCATCTGTGTAGATATGAGTATATTGTTGTAAATAAGATATTTTCTCATGGAATTTTCCTCTAATTAGGGTATGGTTTGTTTCGTTCTTATAAAAACTTGTTAACGATGTATCACATATTGGTAATTTTATTATCGATGTAGGAGGGGAGGGGATGAATTTGGGGATTGCTTGAGGAATAGATATTTATGTAGTAGGTTAAGGTATCTGTTAATTCTTTCGTAAAGTGGTGGATCTGTTCTTTTCCTTTTTTTATATTCATCCGAATAACGATTGGAGAGGGTGTTGTCATAAACTGGATGATTGGGTAAAATACTTGTTTTATTCACTTCAATTTTGGCGTTTACTTGTTATTTTGATATGTTCAAGTATTTACTTGTCCTACTTGTTTTTATTCACACCGCTCATAATAATAACTATAATATTACTTTAGGCAAGGCAGACCGTAGAAAAAATATATATAGGTAATAACAGTAAGAAATGATAGAACATTACTTAAACATACCTAATGGGCCTCTCTTAATTCTGAACTCGGATTAATAATCGTTTGAAGTTAGTGCAACTATATCAGTTAATGTTTGTCCATAAAGCCCTTCAGCACATTATGGCCGACCTATTTCATAAATTACTTCACACCGCTAAAAACATTAATTTAAATTTTCAAATAAATCACCCTGTAACTTTTTTTGTATGTAAGACACCAGAATATGTGTTATAATTTATTACCTATCTTTTCGGAACACACTGTATACCTAATATACTATTTTTAGTGTTTGGGTGCCTTGTCTTGTGGTTTTTTGATATCTAACTACGCCATTGATTTGCGTATCGGTTATTATCTTTTGTTCTGTTGTTTATGTCTAAAAACAGCTTTTTACATCATCAAGAATTATTTAATTTTTAATGATATAGTAGTCTACTTCAATAAACGGAAAAAATATTATTATTTAATTTGATTTCGAAAAAAAATTAATAATTTTGCGTATCTGAAAATTTCGAATACAATATTATGGTATAATCTTTGCTTCGTTTTGTGTGTCCATCCTACAACCAATTATTTCGCCAGTCTTTGTAAACTTTTAGTAAGAAAGATGTCAAGGTAATTCACACCACAATGTGGTAGAAAAATCCACGTATAAGATGGTTTCTTACAATTTATATGAAACATCTTAGTATTTCTTTGAAATCCCAATATAAATTCCCTCCAAAAAATGTGAATTTAATTTGAAATTTATTTCATGGCCATATTTTGATACTTTAGTCTTAGTGTAATCAGCCAAAAACGAATAATACCTATAGTTAGTGTGTATGTTTTTTAGGTGAACATTAACTGAGATTATTATTTACCAAAAACTAAAGACCTAGAGGTATACAGTGCGTCCATAAATAGTAAATAAACAGTAATATGAAAAGATCCCAAAAATTGTTTGTAGCTGAATCGTTTGGACACGATTTTGACCCACTTTGAGCGAACAGAATAATTCGAAACTCTGCACACTCTTCAGGAATTGATAGTAATAAAATGTAGGGTGTTATTAAATCTTGAACTTATTGTATAAAAAGTGATTCATAAGTAACGGGCCAAATTGTAAATCTACGTTCAGAAGGCCAAAATAATAATATTTTCATTAACAATAATGGGTCTTAGTCTGCTCCTTACTGAGGTACAGGATGTTAAAGCGAAAAAATAAAATAGATTTTTGTTAATAGATCAGCTACTTTTCTACATAATGACTTAAAAGTTGGGTATGAACTAGTTTTTGTAAGGGTAAACAAGAATGTGTGAGAGGATTTGAGTTAACTCGTAGATGTCGCCACATGCGCCATATGAATTAGATGAAATCAGCTACAAATTTTTTATCGTTTATTATTTTTCAATTTACTTATTTAATTTGGATAGACCCATCATTTCTGTAGAAAAAAGCTATAATTCTTCGATCTTCAAAATATTTTCGAGGTATTTGAATTTTACTAATTCACTACACTACATTTCACGGTGGTCGACATAACATTAATCTGTTAAGACACAAAAGCATGCCATGGAATGTTGACATTTACCTAACCGTAATTGATAATTGGTAATAATATTAAAATGAAACCATACAAAAATTACGGAATAAAACACATTTATTATACGCCAGTTAATAAAACGAAGACAGCATAGAACAGACTTGAACTAGGACCACTTACAACTCTTATCAAAACTCTCAAAACTCTCGGCATAGACCATTGATTTCATGTAACCCCACACATGAAAATCAAGTGGATTAAACTCGGGACTGCGAGGTGGCCACTGAAATTCACTACCACGTCCAATCAAACGGTGAGGGAATGTTTCATTCAAATGCTCGCGCACAGCAAGTGAAAAATGTGGAGGAGCACCGTCTTGCATGAACCACCTATTTCTTCTTAGTTGTAATGGAAGATCTCCCAAGAGGTCGACTAAGTCATTATTTAAAGAATTTAAATATGACTCCATTTAAATTAGGAGGTAATTCAACTGGGCCCAGTAATGTATTGCCTATTACACCGCACCACACATTTATTTTAAACTCGTGCTGGAAATATCTATCTTTTTTAAAACAAGGGTTTTCGGTTTCCCAGGCATAACTATTTCGCCAATTAAAAACTCCGCGTCTGGTAAAGGTTACTTCATCCGTGAAAAGAATGTTATTTAGGAATGTGTATTATTATTCAATTTTCCTTTTAGCCACTGACAAAATTGAACTCTGATTCGATAATATCTTGCAAGTAAATTTTGCACAGGTGTAAAATGATAGGGATATAAATTTTCCTTGTGCAAAATTCTAATCACGGACGGTTGGCTTATTCCAATAGCTGAAGACAATCGACGAGTGCTTATTTCAGAATTTTGCGCAATTCTTACCAAAATTTCATCTTCTTGGTGCGGAGTGATAATTTTAGGACGCCCTGTATGATATTTTGGACGAAATGAACCTGTTTCACCCAATCGATTATAAATATTTTGAAATATCTTCCGGTTTGGCTGCCTTCTGTAAGGGTACATTTCACGATATTTTCTGGATGCTGCTTGCCCAGAAAAACGTTCCTGTGCGTAAACGCATAACATGTCTCTCATTTCTTCGTTTGAAAAGTGATTATCTCTCGGCATTTTTATTTATGTTAAGACAAGAATGAATCAGTTTACCTAACAATAAAATGTTTCAAGCTCTTCATTAAACGTCACATCTTGTTACTGTCACTGTTAACATTCCATGGCATCTGAAGATCAAAGAAGTATAGCTTTTTTCTACAGATTTGATGGGGCTATCCAAATTAAGTGAGTTGTAAAATAATGAGCGATAAAAAATTTGTAGCTGATTTCATCTAATTCATATGGCGCATGTGGCGACATCTACGAGTTAACTCAAATCCTCTCACACATTCTTGTTTACCCTTACAAAAACTAGTTCATACCCAATTTTCAAGTCATTATGTAGAAAAGTAGCTGATCTATTAACAAAAATCTATTTTATTTTTTTCGCTTTAACATCTTGTACCTCAGTAAGGAGCAGACTAAGACCCATTATTGTTGATGAAAATATTATTATTTTGGCCTTCTGAACGTAGATTTACAATTTGGCCTATTACTTATGAATCACCATGTATATAGTTTTTGCTAGAAACGAACTACTAACTGGCGCCGTGGCTTGGTTGGTTAAAGCATTTGTCTTATAAACAGGAGATCTGCATTTCGGAATAGAACTTGATACCAAACACCCCACGGTAGTACTATAATAACAATAATTTTCTCATTAATCATTTTATTCTTAAATTAAGAATTATTTTTAACTTTTTAGTTCGATTACTTATAAAACGTGTTTTTTAAATTTTTTAAACTATAATTCATAAGCATTGCAATCCTCTTGCTATTTTTACGATCATTATACCAACAAATTATTGCTCGGAACCACATTTTTGTAATAGATATTCAAACTTGTTTTCCCATTATGTCTAGAAAGAGATGGGCACGGCGAATACAAACCGTAACAGATCCAAAAGCTATCGATATAAACACAAACAGGATCATTGTATACTTTCAGTACACTATGTTTAATTGTCATTTATATTTGTTTAGTTCTTTTCACAATCTGAGAAACTGAATTGACTTGACTTAGGCTTGAGATGCAATAAAACCATAAAACTTTTCGGATTTATCGTACAGAGCCGCACTAAAGCACAAGTGAAACTATCTTAAAACAAAAGTCAATTATATTTAAAATAAGATCAAGGAATGTTGAGAAATTACGCATGAAAGGCCAATAATTATTTCGATATCTTTGATATGACATTACAAAAAAACGTAATTTTAGAAAAGAATTTAGCAGTTTTTATTTAAATACCAAATATATTTTGATTTAATTGAACACAACAGTATTAATAATAATTATGGTTGTTTAAAAAGATTTCCAATTAAATTTTCAAATGCTAACAAAGTATTTTTATAAAAATTATTTATTAACGGAATAACAAATCAAGTATTCTTTAATTACATATAAATTACGAGGTGTAACGTGTAATTGTGTTAGACTCCGTTTCCCATAAGAAGAAGCCTCTGCAAGTTCACGTGGCTTCACGTATGCGCGAGCTTGTTCTCAAAACCACCGCCACATTGTAAAATTGACATTCGACTTCAAATCAGTAGCGTAGCGTTTTCACAATTTGTAGGTTAATACAAAATTAGTAGGTATCTGACAGCCTTGACTGTGGATAATTTTTTATTCAGCACCAATAAGCTTTTTAGGAGGCATGATTTTAGATCGAATAAAACTCAAACACTCACAAATAAACTAAATAAACATCTCAAAATTTTCAAAAATCAATAATATTCGACAGTAAATGATTGCTTTAAACACAACCTCAAATGTTAATAATAAAATTGCTGTTTGCATGAAACATCGTTTCTAACGCCAATGGTATGAGACGTTCGTTACGAGGCGACAAATAGACAGATAAACAAGACATCTTTAGGTTTCTGTGCAAGTCAGTTGGCAAACTTCAAGTGGCTTCTGCTAATGTGAAACGAAGTCTATTAGTTATTCAGTTCAACTGTTATTAGCTTTAAAGCTATAGAACTGTACGGGCCAGGGGCTGTATTTTCGAGATCACTAGAGTACAATTCGTGTACGATATTGAATGAATTTCGTTCGAAAATGGGTTATTCGACTTTTCTCTTCTTCTCCTGTCAACTCTTCTCGTTCTATGGCGTATCAAGAACATAATATGTCACACGGGTTTACGCCAGGTTTAATGGATTCGGATGGATATGGTTTTGTGTTCCAGCTATCCAGATTTGGAGTTTCGTGCAGCAGCATGCATCTATATATTCTACTAACCTTATTTGCCACTAAATGATTGACTACTACTACTACTACTACTTTTGCTGCGGGTTTTTATAGTTGGTTAGATTAGGTTAGGTGTGTGGTGAGTGGGTCTAAAAGTCACTCCACTGCGACTCGCAAGAGTCGATAGGGTCTCACACGTATTCAGATTTCATCAAACCAATTCAGCTACTTAACAAAGCCGTTTCGTTTATTTGGTGAATGATATTTCAGGTCCAAGGGCGAGAGAAAGACCCTGCCAAACATCAGTACCTGATTCGAGCCGCGGCGGGGCAGGCACAAATAATATGCCCTGCTGTTTCATCATCTTCCAGACAAAGACGGCAAGTCGGATCTTCCGACAGTCCAAGCTTTAGCATATGATGATTCAGATGACAGTGGCCTGTTAGACAACGTAGGTCATGCCTCCTTTTGTCTAACATTTGTTTGAAGACATTCTTCGAAGGATGTATAGAATCCTTTGAATGAACCAATCCTGGTAAATTATGCCAGAAGTCTAAAGCTCTTCTTGCTGTCCAGATATTCAGTGTTTGTTTGGCAAAACATATTGCGATGCCAATTGTAGGCTATGGTCCGATAGAAACACGTGCGGCACCCTTCCTTGCAAGAGAGTCTGCCTATTGTAGTATTTCATTTATACCTATTGGGCCCCTTGATAATTGGAACACTACACCTAGAACAATACTGTCTAGAAAAGGGAAGCTTACAAAAAGTTTTAAATTAACCAATAGCCTCTGAGATTCTTCTTCAGAAACTAAGTAGAAGAAAGAGGTCTGGTCAGATATTCTAGGTCTGTCCCCAGTTGACAAGCATGCAAGAACAGTTCTATTGTTGTCTGTACATAACTTCTACCCAATATTATTAATTATTATCTTTATCAGCAACCGTCAGTAAAGTCGTCAATTATCAGATTGATTTGCGGCAGGTAAAGTGACATATGCGGTAGGTAAAGTATTTTTTCTCCGATTGGCAGCAAATATTAATTTTGCTGACACATATCAATCAGCAAAGTATTACTTTTCCTGCCTAGGCAGCAAAGTAGCAAAGTGATTATACTCAATTGGAATAAAACATTTATTAGCAATTATTACAACACTTTTAGCAAGAATTTAAAAACATATGTTTAGTTGTTATTAACATTGATGGTAAAATTACTACAATTTTGAACGAATAGGCCACCTTTTCTTTCCTCAGATAATTTGCAAATACAATATCCTCCTATATCATTATGAACAATCGGAGAAAAAATTATATGTTCAACTCGGCAGCAAAGTAGATTGACTGCCTAGTTAAACAAATAACTATTGACTTTGACATTACTCGAAAATCATCATTTGTCAGAGTCATGCTTCTCCCTATTACGGCTCCATAATAGTTTTCCTGAGATTTATTTATAACAAATTATTTTTGGAACTCCTTCGACTTCAGGAATTAACTTCTATAATGCTTCAGGGTATACCTTCAATTTAAATATAACAAATAATGAGTAGATTTGTTCTATATGTGCTGTTTACTTTGTCCTAATAAAATGCAATGAAATATACCTCAGTTTCTTATATTCTGACTTCAGAGCAGTTGGCGATAAAATTTTGTATGCACCACGTCAGTAAAGTGTCTTTATCGGACTCGCCTGTTATTCGCCTCGCTTCGCTCGTCTCATAATTTCAGACTCGTCCGATAAAGAATCACTTTACTGACTTGGTACATAAATAACTATTATCATATTGAAATTGAAGTAGATTTGTCTAGAAGTTTCCATATACCTAATTCCCCACGATCAGTTTCTTCCATCTCTACTTGTTTAAAGAAAACTGGTATGATAAACAGGTATTATAGTTAATAAATTTACGTTTTTAGTTGTATTATGAGAATATAATAAGTGAAGGTTAGGAAGATACATTTAGATTTTTTTTTCGTACAATTTTTTTTCAATGCCACAGCAATATCGAATGGAACATTAAAAACAAACAATATATAGGAACCGATCGATTTATTTGTCCTACAAAGTAAGTATATGAAATCCAATCAGAAGTACCTTAAGAGGGCGTTCTCGGACATACCTATACTCTATTTAAATTTGATTTACTCCTCGTCGAAACTCGTTTAAACTTGCACACTATATATAAGTTTCTGGGGAATGAGTACTAGCTTTAATTATGTCTTCATAGCTCAAAAAAAGATCATTGTTTGTATTGCTGGTATTTGTCGTAGCACTTAAGCTGCCATTTATATTTTAAAAAGTTATAAACTTTAACATTGGTGCGTTTGTATATTTTTGAGTTGTATATTTTGTTTGTATATTTGTTTATTTATACTAAAATAAAATATTTTTTTGGGAATCAAACCACAATAATGTTTTTTTATTTTTTTATTTCGACGTTTCCGTAGCGTTCCAGCTACCTTTGTCAAGATTAACTAGTGATAAAATAATTTTTAGTTCCTATCTGACACAACGAAAAAAATATGACAACTAGACAATCTATAATATTTTGAAGACTACAAAACTACAAAACTTTGTTGTCAAATTTTTATTAAGGTCCATTCATAGTAGATCACATCTCTGGTAAAATGTGAAATAAAATATTTGATTTTATGACATTCTAACGATATAATAGTCTACTAGAAATGGAATCCAGTGAAGTGCACGTTCCAGGAACGGTTTTTATTGGGATAGCGCTTTTTTTCGCTTATTTTGGAAATGTTATTAATAAAACGCGTTTGCTGTTACTTTTCTGTGTATGATTATTTTTGTTTTCAAAATATGTATGACTCAGTTTGGTGATTTTGTGTATTGAAGTGTGTATCGATTAACAACTATTCCAATGATATATCATAAGAAAACCTGGATAAAAACTTATGATGCTATCCTGATAACGCAGGTAATTGATTATTGGAAATTTCTCTTTCTAACATTGGTAACCAAATTTGACTACATTCAGCTGAAATACTAGCTACACATTTATCTGCATTTAGTTGTATTAAAGCACTTTCTTTGATTTTTCGTCTTTTATTATTGGGCTCTTTCAATATTATTTTTGTCGAATCCCATTGAATTTTATGCCCCTCTTCCCAAGCATGTTTACAAATACCTGACTTAAAGAACTCCCTATCTTTGATGTATTTTTTATGTTCACTTATTCGGACTTTCAATGGTCTAGATGTTTCACCTAAATAGAATTTGTCGCATTCACAAGATATCTGATATATGCAATTTTTTGAAGATTGTTCTTCATTTTTTGGTTTTGTTTTTGTTAGTATAGATCTCAACGTATTGTTAGATTTGAAGCTAGTTCGAATATTGAATTTATTACCAATTTTCTTAATTCTTTCTGATAAACCCTTAGTATCTCCGAATGATTTCTTAACGTATATGAATGAAGGAGAAAAATCTATAAAATTTGAAATTGAAATTGAAAATAGCAATTTGTTGTTTTTATTCCACCGAAGTATTTTTAATGTTGTATGAATAAGTATCTATTGGTTTGTTAGTATTATAAATTGAAATTTATATTAGATATAATTTGCATGTGAATTTTACCTTCAGATGAGGATTTAGTTTCCATTGTGACTAATACTATACAAATTTTGTTGTTAGCCTGAAATAGGATAAAGAACTATTATTATTATTTCTCACAGAGTCGAATACTATAGAAGTCACAGATTATTATGTGGAGAGCACCCTAAAAGAAGCATTTAGAGCAGGAAGAGACAAAATGCTGCAGCATTTCATTTTTTTAGAATAAATATCAGTTTTATTGCTAGTTAAGTCCGTTTATCAACTTATTTTTTACCATCAACTACATTAACTCAAGAAAAAAAAATGTTTAGGTCTGCTCATTTAAACTAAACACCGAATTGGATAAAAACATATTAACTACTCACCCCAAGCATCTCTAGCCAATTCAAACTACCAACAATGAGCACAATATATACCGCTGAATTATTCTCAATAGGTAATACAAGCATCAATATAGTCCATGTTAAAAATATCAGCCAGCCAAACACAATAATAATAATAGATAGATTCACTAAGCTCAATCCAGCTCAATCCTACAGCGGCGCTGGAGACAATGCTAGACCTTCCTCCGCTACATTGTGTCATAATGTGCGAAGCAAGGGCAGCACTAACCTTACTGGAAAAAGCATCAGACCATGACGTGGCACATGGGAGAGAACACACAGAGATAAGGCATGTGGATGATGACATTTTCAAAATTCCAACAGACCACATAACCACCAGATATACCTTTCGCAAGAACTTCGAGATTGTCATCAAAGATCGAAAGGAGCTTGAGGAAGAGAACGCACCACCACTTAGTAGAGCGAATGAACTGATCTGGTATACAGACGGATCAAAAAATGAACTCGGCACTGGAGCGGGCATATGCAGCAAGACGAGCAAATATGAAGGAATCGTCTCGCTAGGAAAATACGCCTCTGTATTTCAAGCAGAGGTCTATGCAAAACTTGCATGTGCAATGGCAAATAATATGAGAGCCTACAACAACAGGCAGATCAGGATCTACAGTGACAGTCAAGCACTTCAGCTATAGGGTGACATCTCGGCTAGTATGGAAATGCGGCGAAGAACTTAGAAGACTGGCGACTCGGAACAGTGTAACACTGGAGTGGGTCCCAGGTCATGAAGGAATCGCAGGCAATGAAAAAGCTGACGAGCTCGCAAGAGTAGGATCGTCAACTCTGATGAACGGACCCGAACCTGCTGTGGGCATCACCAGATGCTTAACGAGGTCATGCTTAAAAGGGTGGGTGAAAGAACAACACAATAAACACTGGAAGAATACGACCAGGCGAATACATGGGAAGTAATTCATAAAAGAACCATCAGAAAAAGTGGCGAAAGAACTACTCTCAATGAGCAGGAACAAACTACGCACCATAACGGGGCTACTTACGGGACATTTTCCCACAAAGGAGCAGCTAAACAAAATAGGGCTGTATAACGGAGAAGATGCAAAAAGGATACCGAAACAGCTCTGCATATACTATGCAACTGTGAGTCGCTGGACCACAGAAGGCAGAAACTGTATGGCAGAACCCAAATGACTCCAGAAGACTTCTACAACCAACCAGCAAAGAACCTGTATGAGCTAATACAGGGAACGGAATGGCTGAATAGGTTGTAGTCAGAACACTAGGAGTATCCACAATAAGCCCAGGAGGCTGAGGTGGTACCGGCGAAGGGACGGCTCCTTTGAAAAAAAAAAGCTTAATCCAGTCGATTCAACAACTTTACACTAAACACCCAATAGTCAATCTTATCAGAACAGAACTAGATAATATAAAAAAACTAAATCTAAAAATTGAGTTTATGTGGATCCCATCCCATGTTGGAATTCGTTGCAGATCTTCTAGCTCGGCAAGCTTCTACAAGTGAAGTGAAAGTTCGATGAATGTGCCAAAAGTTGTGCCAAGCGATTTTAAAGGCTACATAAAAACAAAAGTGCTCAGTGCGCAACATGAGTGGGAAATGTCCAGCTCTAAGCTCCTCGAGATTAAACGCGATATGAAACCGTGGCGACAAAAAAATGGACTCAAGGAGGACCAAATGAAAATCAATCGACTCCGATTAGGGCACACCATTTTATCCCGTAAGTTTTTGATTGCAAGGGAAGAAAAACCAACCTGCAATGTATGTAACTAAGACTTGACAGTGAAGCATGTAATAGGTGATTGCTCCAAATACCTGGAATCAAGAAAACAAAATAAGTTACCAGGCAATTTGGAAACTGTTCTAGGTGAGCAAATGGACGCAAAACTGCTAGTTGAATTTATTAAAGAAACCAGACTGTACCACCTTATATAATTATTTGTACATGTACCTATTCGTCGCTAATAACCTTATTGGTTGGAGCGACGTTAAAGTACTGAAAAAAATATATTAACTACTCCTCGTATTTTGCATACTTATCGATATGATCACGATCTTTTTTTTATTTGTAAATGCGCACCGTATGTATTTCCTAAAAAATTTAAAATAGTCTTGATGCTTGATTGAGAAAAATTCGATTCAGGATATTGTGATCCTGATGACGCTGTTTGGAAGGGGAAGATGATCTGATCATTTTAAACTTATATATAGAAGATCCTCAATACTTATAACAATATTAAGTGTTAAAGTTCAAGACTGATTTGTGTATTGTGTAGGTAGTGAGGACATTATGAAAGGATTCATTTTATTGGTGAGTCAATAATGTAAATAGTATTGATTTAATTTAATAAATAATAAAAGTAATTTCTAGATCATTTTGTCCAGTTTTCTGGTAAAAATTAATGTTACTTCTATTCAAAGTTAGGTTTTATACGACTATTCCAACTGATCATTTTACATAAAACATAATTATATGCTCCAGTCAAGCTTTCTGACCTTAGTGCAATTAAACTTATAATTAGTTATGAAATCAAACAATTTTATTTTGTTGAATCTACATTGTATTTAGACATAAAGTGACGCGTTTCGCTAACACAGTAGCTTTTTTGTGATTTAACAGAATAATATTGTTTGATTTCATAACTTACTATGGATCTACATCAAGTGAAAGCCTCATCTATTCAAACTTATAATTATTTAATTTTCTAATAATGATACTTAATGTAATAAGTATGCATTTGCCGGCCCCATTATAGGGAGCAAAGTCGTACTTTTCCTCCCTAGAGAGGAAAAGTAAAAGTGACGTCATGGTACGTCATCAATGAAATAACTTATACGGCATTGACGACCTATACTATATAATATTATACAAGTATAAATTTTACCGTTTATTTATAGAGCACCCTGTATTTTGCAAAATGGTACAAATCAGTAAATTGCTATTTTAATTTAATGATTCTTACATTTAACAATTTGACAATTCATAGATAATTCCGGTTTTCGAAATTATGACAGAAATATTATTTTTATAGCATGCTATGGTATATTGACAGATTAACAATTTCAAAGTGACTTAGGTCACAAAGTACACCATCTGTACTCTGTGGTTAGGTATTCTACAGTGTGGAAACCAATTATGGAATAAAATTCTTTATGTCATTATTTTAGAAAATTTTAAAAAATGCCCAGACACGTCAACTTTTGAATTGAGTTGTGCGTTATGTAAACATTAATTTAAATGTACAGGGTGATTCACGCAAGTATGCCATAGTCGGTGTTGTTTTTTTTAATGAAACACCCTGTATATTTGCATATTTTTGAAATCCTCTTGATGAACCGATTTCAACAAACTAAATAATGTATAGTTAATTATGAATTATACAGGGTGAAATTTTAAAATTAATAATTTATTACACTTGAAATATTGGTACTTTTTTAAATTAGCTAAATATGGATTTATCAAAAATCTAAAGTAACTAATTATTAGACGTATTTGTATATAACAAAACCTGCTAAGTCCATGAATTTTATCATAAATACCTAAAAATTGTCTAAAAACGCCAATAATTAGACAAAATCGGTAAATAATGTGGATTGTTCTCTATTCTGTCAGTTGTTGATGTGTTGACAATTTATACTGAAAAAGTAAAATCTTTGTCAAACACTCTTTCCTTGTCGACATAACAACTCACCGAATTGAGATTTTAACGATGATCGGGTACGGGGATAACTGCAGAAGTCAAGTTGAAGTGGCAAACTTATTTAATCACAGGTATCCCGAATTGCCTAATATTTCACAAAGTACTGTGTCTAAAATTCATGCACAATTCAGAGAACTTGGACATGTCAAACCATTGAAAAGAAAACCACACTTCGTTGAAGATGATGTGAAAGTGGATATTTTGTCCAGTATCGAAGAGAATCCAACTTCAAGTACACGTCAAATTGCCCGTGAAAATAATGTGAGTCATACAACTGTTCTAAGATGTCTTCATAAAGAAAAACTTCATCCCTACAAACTAACTTTTGTGCAGAAGTTAACAGAAGACGATCCAGATCGTAGAATGGATTTCTGCGAAAGATTGATGAATAAGCTGATCAGAAATGAGATAGCTCTTGGTAACATTCTTTTTTCTGTCGAATCAACATTCACATTGTATGGAGAGGTAAACCGACAGAACTGTAAATATTGGTCAGCAGAGAATCCTAATTGGATGCGTGAGATACATACACAGTACCCTCAAAAGGTGAACGTTTGGGCCGGTATCATAGGCGACCATATTATTGGTCCTATATTTATAGATGAAAATTTGACAGCTGAAAAATATTTAAATATGCTTAGAAATGAAGTTATTCCTGCGTTGGCAAACTTATATCCCAACGCAATAGATCCTAGCTTACCGAATGAAAATGTTTGGTTCCAGCAAGACGAGGCAACACCCCATTATGCTTTAATGGTAAAAACTTATTTAGATGAAATCTTCCCCAATAAATGGATAGGACGAAGAGGTACTATCGAGCGGCCAGCTAGATCGCCAGACCTTACGCCGTTAGATTTTTTCTGTTGGGTTATCTCAAGAACAAAGTATATGCAACACAACCAACTAGCATTGTAGACCTCAAAGACAGGATAACTACAGAAATACGGAATATTTCACCTCAATCTTTAAACAAAGTTAAGGAGGAGTTCTATGGGAGACTGTGCTATTGCCAACAACTAGGTGGAGAACATTTTGAGCATTTATTTTAATGTATTAAAATTAAATACATCAGGTATTTTATGTATGTGTTTAATAACTGTAAAAATAAAAATGTCACCCTGTATAATTCATAATTGACCACACATTATTGAGTTTGTTGGAATCGGTTCATTAAGAGGATTTCAAAAATGTGCAAATATACAGGGTGTTTCTTTAAAAAAAACAACACCGCTATGGCATACTTGCGTGAATCACCCTGTACATTTACATTTATGTTTACATAACGCACAACTCAATTCAAAAGTTGACGTGTCTCGGCATTTTTTTATAATTTTCTAAAATAATGACATAAAGAATTTTATTCCATAAGTGATGATATTTAGAAAATGAGTTATTCAAGCGAATTTGAGAAAGGCGGAAAAAGAACATGGGAGTAAAATGCCTTTTCCTCACTTGAATGATTACTGCCCTCCGCTACGCGTCGGGCTGTAAACTTCATCCTCGGGAGGAAAAGTAGCATTTTGCTCCCTTGTTATAGAAATAGCTATTATATGCTTTTTGTATGGTTCAAATAATAGCCTTTTTGGTGTGCGTCATTGTTTGTGACTTATATCCGGGTTTTCGGCATATAGTTTATTTTATTTACCATTTTGACGTAGTTAACCTTAAATTTGATAAATAAAATCATCAGCATCGTATTCAGCCAAATTCGAAAAGGCTGTGAAATTAATAATCACCAGCTTCTTTTTCTAACTGAAGATACTTGAGAACTTTCAAAATGTTGCATGGTTTTTCGTGTATCTAGGCATATCTTTGTATTATTTAAATAAATATAACAGTAAGATTAATATTCACTATTCGTAAATAATAACTGACAGTAAACAACAAAGTACAGACCTGATGAGAACTGTCAGTGGAACATTAGAAAAATACATAAGACACATTGCCGCTACGGAAGGTAGGTCTGCATTCTATTTGGAATGCGTAATTTCTCCCCATACATCAACTATTAAGGTTAACGTTTGTAATACATTTAAGCGGTTCATTATTGTGGTATTTTGATTAGGATTAGTCACAGACCTGCCTTTTTCCCATTTCTTCCTACGTAATGTGTTAGAAAGACATTAATAATCGATTACGCACACCAATAAGGGTATTATTTGAACCATAATAGGTAGCTGACTCAAGGATTTCATCAATAACTATCTTCCAGCTTCAATACGACATTTCATCATGTTTAAAGCGTGTTAATTTCAAATTTTGTTGTTTCAGATTGCGTTATTATCAACATTGATTTCTTCTAAAGCAGAAGACGTTAGATTAGTTGATTTAGATCCTCCAGAAGCACAACAACAAATAGAAAGTCACGATCAGTCTCTTCACTACGCCCCGAAAATACAATCGAACGTACCAGCAGTAAGATACTTGGGAAACGAACCACATAACGTAAATATTTATTTTAATACAATTTTTTGCAAATATATTAACCCCCTTTTAAGATTTTATGGTACGCCTATGGTAGATGAACATTTTTGCTATTTCATTATCCCTTTTTTTAATTTGATAGTACGCATATGATACAGTATTGCCCCTACAAAAAATATCTCATCTTTCTTATCAATAATTAATGAAGAAGTTTCTTTTTGTCTTTAGGTTCTTGAAGATATTTATTCAGCTAGACAGTACCATGGACAAGACGGATTAGGTGGGTACCTTTACGGATACAACATCCCAGATATCGCTAAGACAGAAAAGAAAGTTGCTGGCGGTGACTTAACTGGTGCATATAACTATGTCGCAGACACAGGAGATGAAATTAAAGTAAGTTTATCAATTTTGCAAATATTTCTCAATAGAATTAAATAATTCTGACCGCGTGTATTCGTTTAAAATTAAAATCAATGACTCATTTGCCATTCCTAGTCTATGTTTCATCAAAATTGTATGTTCAATATACTTAAATAATAGTAGCTTGTCAAATATACAAAAATTAGCATCCAATTAGCATTATTGGAATAAATAAGCGAGAAAACATTGCGAATGTTTTATAGCAATTTAAAATACGTGAATTTCAAAAGTCTCAACTGATATATTTGATAGAGACCTCTTTTAGAAGTTGATTGAGATTAAAATTGTTTCATTTAATATAATTCCCGCCTTTTAGTGAATCTCTGCAAGGTTCGGGTCATAGGAATGCATTCCTTTACAATTCAGGAAGTGGTGACATTCACTGAGACCTAAAAGATCTATTGTACCCCCTTACTTCTACTTCTTAGGATATCTGCAGGCTTCAACTTAGGTAAATGTTCCTCTTCTATCCAGTAATCTCCCAGGTGCTGTGCTTTAGGATTCTGAAGTGCTGTGCAGTTGGAAAGTATGTGGATGGAGGTTTCTTCTTCCTCCACTATTTTGAGCTTTTTCAGGTGCCCATTCAGGCGACAATGTCCAGTTAGGGTCCCTGTTGAAACTCTTGGCGTAGTTTTACTTTGACTTATGCTTTCATTTGATCTCAACAGATTGTAGTCTCCCAGAAGGGTCTTTGATTGTATAAGCCCTACTAGATCTTTCCAATGGTCAGATCTCTTTTTATCGCCTATTTCTTCCAATATTACATTGGGGCTGATTCCGCAAAAGGGTTTGGGTCCCCAGAAAGGTATTTTAGTCCCCCTCTTTGCTAGTTCAACTGCTATTTCATTTCCTTCTATTCCAGTGTGTCCTGGAATCCATAGTAAGGTGACTTCCTAAATTTAAGGCAATGCCTTACCCATTTGCCTGTGACACATCCATGAATCTTCAGAAGTAGTTAAAAGTTCTTTACTTTCATATTAGATTTGATGGAGTGGCTAATTGGCATAATCCACTGTGTCCATTTCCGATCTTTTGTGGTCTTGTAAATCTAGATTACGTTCTCTAGCCCAACTCGTCTTATGTAGCCAATTATCAGTCGCCAGACAGTAACACTGTCATAGGATGTGTTCCATTGTTTCCTCTTCTACGTGACGTAATCTATATAATATGGCATCGTCTGCCTCAGTCCTACTGAGATTTCCCACCACTATGGAAATTTCCAGCCACCTACAAAATTATTATATATATAATGGCTTGATACCCCTGCTGGGGTTTCGCCGCTTCACGCTTTCTAGATCCATTTTTTGGGGGTGGATCAATCCCCGTTTTTCCTTTTAGAGTTTCTCTGTCATTGCTCTCCATAGTTTCCTATCCTTAACTTTGTCCTTCCATCCTCCAATTCCGGCTCTTGTCATATCTTCCTTCACCTGTTCCAGCCATTTTATTCTAGGTCTACCCCTACGTTTTCTTCTCCCAGGATCCCATTGTGTCATTTGCAGTGTTATTTCTTGTTCTTCTGCTCTATATATGTGTCCCAGCCATTTCATTCTTTGTCTTTTTATTTTCCTTACCATGTCCTCTCCTTCCAGTATTGCTCAATTTCATAGTTCATTCTTTGTCTGTACTCGTTATCTCTCAATTTGATTGGTCCCAATATTGTTCTCATTATCTTTCTTTCTATTATTCTCAAGTCTTCTTCTTCCTTTTTAGTCAGTGTCATTGTTTCAGCAGCATACAACATGACGGGTCTTATTAGCACTTTATAAATATTGATTTTGGCTTGTCTTGAGAGTAATTTGCTTTTTAAAAGTTTTTTATCGGCGTGGTAAGCCCTATTTGCATTAATGATTTTTTCTTCTATTTTCTTTTTCCTGTTTCCAGTGTTTGTTACCTGTTACCTAAGTATTTGAATTTCTCCACTTTTTCAAATTCGAAATCTCCGATCTTTATTGCATTGGTTTGATTTATTTTACCAAAAATCATTATTTTTGTTTTATCTGCATTTATTTCTAATCCCATTCTATTTCCTTCACTTGTGATTTCCCTTATTGTGTTTTCCAGAAACTCTCTTGTCCTTGATATGATTACTTTATCGTCCGCATAAGCAATTATCTGTCTTCCGCTCGTCCTGAGATTGCTTTTTTGTATTCGTCTCATTGCATATTCAAGTGTTAGGTTAAATAATGTTGCAGATAGCGAATCACCTTGTCTTACACCCTTATTTATGTTTATTTCCTCAGTTTCTCCTCTTTGTGTTTTTATCGTAGCTCTTGAGTTTTCCATAGTCATCTTGATTAACCTTCTCAATTTATCATTAATGCCTAGTTCTTTCAACGCAGACAAAAGTTTGCCTCTATGTATTGAATCGAAAGCTTGCCGAAAGTCTACAAATAACATTTCCAGTTCTATTTGATGTTCATATGCTTTTTCCATTATCTGCTTCAGTGTATACATATATGGCATCTACCGGTGATCTTCCTTTTACGAATCCACACTGATATCGTCCTGTAGTGTCTCTAAGCCTTCTGTTTATTGTAGCTGATAGTATTTTATAAGCAGTATTCAGTAATGTAATACCTCTATAGTTTTGGCATGAATGTCATTATTGCGTTGTTTTATTCCTACAATTCCAGCTCCAGACCTACCTCTGCTTTGGAGCCGTCTGTACACCAGGTTGTCTTAGCTTGTACTCGTGTTACACCATTCTGCCAGTCTTCTTCTATGAAGAAATTTTTTTCTCTATGAAGCATCAGCTCCTTACAAAGATTTGGGTAATTTTAGCAGTGAATAGAACTTTGTTCTAAGACTGTGAATGTACTTCTAGGCACTAGTGATGTAAAACGTTTTTATTTCTCTATTAGGTTCAATATTGGGACGATGGAACTGGTTTTCACCAAGTAGACAACGTTGGAGACCTCTTAAAATCCAAACAAGTACAAGACACTCCCGAAGTTCAAGCCGAAAAAGACAAATTCCTCGCTAGATGGCAAGAAGAAGCTGAACGGAATCAAAAACCAGTTTCGTAAGTATAATAAACTAGTTGTAGAATCAAAATTTTAAGCTGTTAATCTTTCCAGGTCTCCTTATAACGCCGAAGGACAATATTCAAGTGGACCTTTATCCCCACAAGCTACCAGTCAGTCCCAACATGTGTATCAACCGAGTAGCTCATCCGGTGTCTACCAAAGTGGAGGATATACACCATACCAGCAAAATGTTCAATACAATAAACCAGAATCTGGACAATACTATCAATCGGGATACCAACAACCTACTGAAAGCTACCAAACAAGTGAATCTCATCAGTCTAGCTCTGTTCAATATCAGCAACCAGATCATTATTCACCAGCAGTTGTTCAGCATAAGTCTTTTGCTGAGATAAGCCCCAATCAAGTTGATTATACGGGGGCTTATAGCGAAAATCAAAATGCCTACTCAAATCCTTCACATGATAAACCAGAATACAACCAACAAGGACAGTATCAACCAAATGGTTATTCAAATTACGAGCACAATGATAATTCTGGACAATACAATCCACAAGGACAGTATCAACCAAATGGTTATTCAAATTACGGACACAATGATAATTCTGGACAATATAATCAACAAGGGCAGAATAAACCAAATGGTTATTCAAATTACGGAGACAATGATAATTCTGGACAATACAACCAACAAGGGCAGAATAAACCAAATGGTTATTCAAATTACGGGCACAATGATAATTCTGGACAATACGAGAAAAAATGGGAAGAAAATGAAGAAACTGGACCACCAAAGGGATTCTTCTACAATTTTGACTATCCAGTTGGAAAGATTGTACAGAAAGG
>CAJUYH010003724.1:0-30732 GCA_910591685.1 Galerucella tenella | reverse complement strand
TTGTTGGTAGTTTGAATTGGCTAGAGATGCTTGGGGTGAGTAGTTAAATATGTTTTTATCCAATTCGGTGTTTAGTTTAAATGAGCAGACCTAAACATTTTTTTTTCTTGAGTTAATGCAGTTGATGGTAAAAAATAAGTTGATAAACGGACTTAACTAGCAAAAAAACTGATATTTATTCTAAAAAAAATGAAATGCTGCAGCATTTTGTCTCTTCCTGCTCTAAATGCTTCTTTTAGGGTGCTTTCCACATAATAATCTGTGACTTTTATAGTATTCGACCCTGTAAGAAATAATAATAATAGTTCTTTATCCTATTTCAGGCTAACAACAAAATTTGTATTATTCACAATGGAAACTTATTCCTCATCTGAAGGTAAAATTTACATGCAAATTATATCTAATATACATTTCAATTTATAATACTAACAAACAAATAGATACTTATTCATACAACATTAAAAATACTTCTGTGGAATAAAAACAACAAATTGTTATTTTCAATTTCAATTTCAAATTTTATAGATTTTTCTCCTTCATTTATATACGTTAAGAAATCATTCAGAGATACTAGGAGTTTATCAGAAAGAATTAAGAAAATTGGTAATCAATTCAATATTCGAACTAGCTTCAAATCTAACAATACGTTGAGATCTATACTAACAAAAACAAAACCAAAAAATGAAGAACAATCTTCAAAAAATTGCATATATCAGATATCTTGTGAATGCGACAAATTCTATTAAGGTGAAACATATAGACCATTGAAAGTACGAATAAGTGAACATAAAAAATATATCAAAGATAGGGAGTTCTTTAAGTCAGGTAAACATGCTTGGGAAGAGGGGCATGAAATTCAATGGGATTCGACAAAAATAATATTGAAAGAGCCCAATAATAAAAGACGAAAAATCAAAGAAAGTGCTTTAATACAACTAAATGCAGATAAATGTGTAGCTGGTATTTCAGCTGAATGTAGTCAAATTTGGTTACCAATGTTAGAAAGAGAAATTTCCAATAATCAATTACCTCCGTTATCAGGATGGCATCATAACTTTTTATCCAGGTTTTCTTATGATTTATCATTGGAATAGTTGTTAATCGATACACACTTCAATACACAAAATCACCAAACTGAGTCATACATAGTTTGAAAACAAAAATAATCATACACAAAAAAGTAACAACAAACGCGTTTTATTAACAACATTTCCAAAATAAGCGAAAAAAAGCGCTATCCCAATAAAAACCATTCCTGGAACGTGCACTTCACTGGATTCCATTTCTAGTAGACTATCATATCTTTGGAATGTCATAAAATAAAATATTTTATTTCACAATTCACCAGAGATGTGATCTACTATGAATGGACCTTAATAAAATTTGACAACAAAGTTTTGTAGTCTTATACTTCAGAATATTATTGATTGTCTAGTTGTCATATTTTTTTTTTTCGTTGTGTCAGATAGGGACCAAAAATTATTTTATTTTTAGTTGATCTTGACAAAGGTAGCTGGAACGCTACCGAAACGTCGAAATAAAAAAATAAAAAAACATTATTGTGGTTTGATTCACAAAAAAATATTTTATTTTAGTATAAATAAACAAATATACAAACAAAATATACAAACGCACCAATGTTAAAGTTTCTAACTTTTTAAAATATAAATGGCAGCTATAGTGCTACGACAAATACCAGCAATACAAACAATGATCTTTTTTGAGCTATGAAGACATAATTAAAGCTAGTACTCATTCCCCAGAAACATAAATATAGTGTGCAAGTTTAAACGAGTTTTGACGAGGAGTAAATCAAATTTAAATAGATTATAGGTCCGAGATTTCATATTATACTTTGTAGGACAAATAAATCGATCGTTTCCTGTATATTGTTTGTTTTTAATGTTCCATTCGATATTGCCGTGGCATTGAAAAAAAATTGTACGAAAAAAAAATCTAAATGTATCTTCCTAACCTTCACTTATTATATTCTCATAAGTCATAATACAGCTAAAAACGTAAATTTATTAACTATAATACCTGTTTATCATACCAGTTCTCTTTAAACAAGTAGAGATGGAAGAAACTGATCGTGGAATTAGGTATATGGAAACTTCTAGACAAATCTACTTCAATTTCAATCTGATAATAGTTATTTATGTACCAAGGCAGTAAAGTGATTCTTTTTGGGACGAGTCTGAAATTATGAGACGAGCGAAGCGAGGCTCATAACATGCGAGTCCGATAAAGACACTTTACTGACGTGGTGCATACAAAATTTTATCAGAATTTAGAATATAAGAAACTGAGTTATATTTCATTGCATTTTATTAGGACAAAGTAAACAGCAAATATAGAACAAATATACCTATTATTTGTTATATTTAAATTGGAGGTACACCCTGAAGCATTATAAAAGTTAATTCCTGAAGTCAAAGAAGTTCCAACAATAATTTGTTATAAATAAATCGCAAAAAAAACTATTATGGAGCCGTAATAGGGAGAAGCGCGACACTGACAGAAGATGATTTTCGAGTAATGTCAAAGTCAAAATACTTTACCTACCGCATATGTCACTGGAACACAAAACCGTATCCATCAGAATCCATTGAAGCTGGCGTAAACCCACGTGATATATGTTCTGGATACGCCACAGAGCGAGAAGAGTCGACAGAAGAAGAAGAGAAAAGTCGAATAACCCATTTTCGTGCAAAATTCATTCAATATCGTACACGAATTGTACACGAAAATACAGCCCCTGGCCCGTACAGTTCTATTGCTTTGAAGCTAATAACAGTTGAATTGAATAACTAATAGACTTCGTTTCACAGCAGAAGCCACTTGAAGTTTGCCAACTGACTTGCGCAGAAACCTAAATTTGTCTTGCTTGTCTCGTAACGACCGACTCATGCCAATGGCGTTACAAACGACGTTTCATGCGGACTGAAATTTTATTATTAACATCTAAGGTTGTGTTTGAAGCAATCATTTACTGTCGAATATTATTGATTTTTGAATATTTTGAGATGTTTAGTTAGTTTATTTGTGAGCGTTTGAATTTTATTTGATCTAAAATCATGCCTCCTAAAAAGCTTATTGGTGCTGAATAAAAAATTATCCACAGTCAAGGCTGACAGATACCTACTAATTTTGTATTAACCTACAAATTGTGAAAACGCTACGCTACTGATTTGAAGTCGAATGTCAATTTTACAATGCGGCGCTGGTTTTATGACAACAAGCTCGCGCATACGACTGCAACTTCACGTGGCTTCCTCTTATGGGAAACGGAGTCTAACACAATCACACGTTACACCTCGTAGTTTATATGTAATTAAAGAATACTTGATTTGTAATTTCGTTAATAAATAATTTTTCTAAAAATACTTTGGTAGCATTTGAAAATTTATTTGGAAATCGTTTTATAATTATTATTAATACTCGTAAGTGTTCAATTAAATCAAAATATATTTGGTATTTAAATAAAAACTGCTAAATTTTTTTCTAAAATTACTTTTTTGTTATGTCATATCAAAGATATCGAAATAATTATTGGCCTTTAATGCGTAACTTCTCAACATTCCTTGATCTTATTTTAAATATAATTGACTTTTGTTTTAAGATAGTTTCACTTGTGGGGTTTTCTCATCAGCTATAGTGCGGCTCTGTACGATAAATCCGAAAAGTTTTATGGTTTTATTGCATCTAAAACCTAAGTCAAAGCAAGTCAGTTTCTTAGATCGTGAAAAAAACTATACAAATATAAATGACAATTATATATAGTGTACTGAAAGTATACAATGATCCTGTTTGTGTTTATATTGATAGCTTTTGGATCTGTTACGGTTTGTAGTCGCCGTGCCCATCTCTTTCTAGACATAATGGGAAAACAAGTTTGAATATCTATTACAAAAATTTGGTTTCGAGCAATAATTTGTTGGTATATAATTATCGTAAAAATAGCAAGAGGATTGCAATGCTTATGAATTATAGTTTAAAAAATTTTAAAAACACGTTTTATAAGTAATCGAACTAAAAAGTTAAAAATAATCCTCAATTTAAGAATAAAATGATTAATGAGAAAATTATTGTTATTATAGTACTAGCGTGGGGTGTTTGGTATAAAGTTCTATTCCGAAATGCAGATCTCCTGTTTATAAGACAAATGCTTTAACCAACCAAGCCACAGCGCCAGTTAGTGCATTTACTCTAGTAGTTCGTTTCTAGCAAAAACTATATACAGGGTGATTCATAAGTAATTGACCAAATTGTAAATCTACGTTCAGAAGGCCAAAATAATAATATTTTCATTGACAATAATGGGTCTTAGTCTGCTCCTTACTGAGGTACAAGATGTTAAAACGAAAAAAATAAAATAGATTTTTGTTAATAGATCAGCTACTTTTCTACATAATGACATGAAAATTGGGTATGAAATAGTTTTTGTAAGGGTAAACAAGAATGTGTGAGAGGATTTGAGTTAACTCGTATATGTCGCCACATGCGCCATATGAATTAGATGAAATCAGCTACAAATGTTTTATCACTCATTATTTTACAACTTACTTATTTAATTTGGATAGCCCCATCATTTCTGTAGAAAGAAGCTATACTTCTTTGATCTTCAAATGCCATGGAATGTTGACAGTGACAGTAACAACGTGTGTAGTGAAGCTTTGACGTTTAATGAAGAGCTTAAAACATTTTATTGTTAGGTAAACTGATTCATTCTTGTCAAATAAAAATGCCGAGACATAATCACTTTTCAAACGAAGAAATGAGAGACATGTTATGCGTTTACGCACAAGAACGTTTTTCTGCATCCAGAAAATATCGTGAAATGTACCCTTATAGAAGGAAGCCAAACCGGAAGATATTTCAAAATATTTATAATCGATTGGGTGAAACAGGTTCATTTCGTCCAAAATATCATACAGGGCGTCCTAAAATTATCACTCCGCACCAAGAAGATGAAATTTTGGTAAGAATTGCGCAAAATTCTAAAATAGCACTCGTCGATTGTCTTCAGCTATTGGAATAAGCCAACCGTCCGTGATTAGAATTTTGCACAAGGAAAATTTATATCCCTATCATTTTACACCTGTGCAAAATTTACTTGCAAGATATTATCGAATCAGAGTTCAATTTTGTCAGTGGCTAAAAGGAAAATTGAATAATAATACAACATTCCTAAATAACATTCTTTTCACGGATGAAGTAACCTTTACCAGACGCGGAGTTTTTAATTGGCGAAATAGTTATGCCTGGGAAACCGAAAACCCTCGTTTAAAAAAAGATAGACATTTCCAGCACGAGTTTAAAATAAATGTGTGGTGCGGTGTAATAGGCAATACATTACTGGGCCCAGTTGAATTACCTCCTAATTTAAATGGAGAGTCATATTTGAATTTTTTAAATAATGACTTAGTCGACCTCTTGGGAGATCTTCCATTACAACTAAGAAGAAATATGTGGTTCATGCAAGACGGTGCTCCTCCACATTTTTCACTTGCTGTGCGCGAACATCTGAATGAAACCTTCCCTCACCGTTGGATTGGACGTGGTAGTGAATTTCAGTGGCCACCTCGCAGTCCCGAGTTTAATCCACTTGATTTTCATGTGTGGGGTTACATGAAATCAATGGTCTATGCCGAGAGTTTTGAGAGTTTTGATAAGAGTTGTAAGTGGTCCTAGTTCAAGTCTGTTCTAATGCTGTCTTCGTTTTATTAACTGGCGTACAATAAATCTGTTTTATTACGTAATTTTTGTATGGTTTCATTTTAATATTATTACCAATTATCAATTACGGTTAGGTAAATGTCACCATTCCATGGCATGCTTTTGTGTCTTAACAGATTAATGTTATGTCGACCACCGTGAAATGTAGTGTAGTGAATTAGTAAAATTCAAATAGGTACCTCGAAAATCGTTAATATTTTGAAGATCGAAGAGTTATAGCTTTTTTCTACAGAAATGATGGGTCTTTCCAAATTAAATAAGTAAATTGAAAAATAATAAACGATAAAAAATTTGTAGCTGATTTCATCTAATTCATATGGCGCATGTGGCGACATCTACGAGTTAACTCAAATCCTCTCACACTTAAAAAAACTAGTTCATACCCAACTTTCAAGTCATTATGTAGAAAAGTAGCTGATCTATTAACAAAAATCTATTTTATTTTTTTCGCTTTAACATCCTGTACCTCAGTAAGGAGCAGACAGACCCATTATTGTTAATGAAAATATTATTATTTTGACCTTCTGAACGTAGATTTACAATTTGTCCCATTACTTATGAATCACCCTGTATACACCACTTGAATTTTTTTATACAATAAGTTCAAGATTTAATAACACCCTATATTTTATTACTATCAATTCCTGAAGAGTGTGCAGAGTTTCGAATTATTCTGTTCGCTCAAAGTGGGTCAAAATCGTGTCCAAACGATTCAGCTACAAACAATTTTTGGGATGTTTTCATATTACTGTTTTTTTTACTATTTATGGACGCACTGTATACCTCTAGGTCTTTAGTTTTTGGTAAATAATAATCTCAGTTAATGTTCACCTAAAAAACATACACACTAACTATAGGTATTATTCGTTTTTGGCTGATTACACTAAGACTAAAGTATCAAAATATGGCCATGAAATAAATTTCAAATTAAATTCACATTTTTTGGAGGGAATTTATATTGGGATTTCAAAGAAATACTAAGATGTTTCATATACATTTTAAGAAACCATCTTATACGTGGATTTTTCTACCACATTGTGGTGTGAATTACCTTGACATCTTTCTTACTAAAAGTTTACAAAGACTGGCGAAATAATTGGTTGTAGGATGGACACACAAAACGAAGCAAAGATTATACCATAATATTGTATTCGAAATTTTCAGATACGCAAAATTATTAATTTTTTTTTCGAAATCATATTAAATAATAATATTTTTTCCGTTTATTGAAGTAGACTACTATATCATTAAAAATTAAATAATTCTTGATGATGTAAAAAGCTGTTTTTAAACATAAACAACAGAACAAAAGATAATAACCGATACGCAAATCAATGGCGTAGTAAGATATCAAAAAACCACAAGACAAGGCACCCAAACACTAAAAATAGTATATTAAATATACAGTGTGTTCCGAAAAGATAGGTAATAAATTATAACACATATTCTGGTGTCTTACATACAAAAAAAGTTACAGGGTGATTTATTTGAAAATTTAAATTAATGTTTTTAGCGGCGTGAAGTAATTTATTAAATAGGTCGGTCATATTGTGCTGAAGGTCTTTATGGACAAACATTAACTGATATAGTTGCACTAACTTCAAACGATTATTAATCCGAGTTCAGAATTAAGAGATGCCTATTAGGTATGTTTAAGTAATGTTCTATCATTTCTTACTGTTATTACCTATATATTGTAACGTTTATTCTAATTTATATTTACAATTAATTTATATTTACAGATTTATATTCAAATACAGTCCTTATTTAATAATTTATATATCACACTAAACACACACTAACTATAATTTATATGAGAGTCACTTTATCGAGGCACGATTGCTTTCTTTCAGTATCAACACTAACTGACTAACTAACTCCGCTGCGATGCTCGTCGCCTATTTATACTCGCACGACTTGTTCTAGAGACCTCTCGAACTCGAAGTACTGGCGGATGCGCCGGGTTTTTCTAGATGTTACGTATTCCAGATCATTCTTGAAAATACGGCGGAGGAGCCATAGTCGTATCATATGGGAATTTCACTGGAGGCACTAATTGAGCACATTAATGCAGCAGCTCGCTTAACAATATATTTTTTCTTACCTATATATATTTTTTCTACGGTCTGCCTTGCCGAAAGTAATATTATAGTTATTATTATGAGCGGTGTGAATAAAAACGAGTAGGACAAGTAAATACTTGAACATATCAAAATAACAAGTAAACGCCAAAATTGAAGTGAATAAAACAAGTATTTTACCCAATCATCCAGTTTATGACAACACCCTCTCCAATCGTTATTCGGATGAATATAAAAAGAGGAAAAGAACAGATCCACTTTACGAAAGAATTAACAGATACCTTAACCTACTACATAAATATCTATTCCTCAAGCAATCCCCCAATTCATCCCCTCCTCCATGGATAATAAAATTACCAATATGTGATACATCGTTAACAAGTTTTGATAAGAACGAAACAAACCATACCCTAATTAGAGGAAAATTCTATGAGAAAATATCTTATTTACAACAATATACTCATATCTACACAGATGCCTCCAAAACGGATACTGGAGTTGGAGCAGCACTTGTAACTCCAAATGTGATAATCAAATTTAGACTACCCTATATTACAAGCATTCTAACTGGAGAACTTTATGCGACATTTCAAACACTAGTCCATGCCAATAGAGAAAATGTAAAACACCTGCTCATAGTAACTGATTCATTGAACTCAATTGAAAGTTTGCGCCAGACATATCCATCAAACCCATTACTAAAACTTATTAATCAGCAATTATCCCAGCTATACAATTCGGGAGCAGTCGTACAGTTACTATGGGTACCTTCACATACAGGAATAGAGGGAAATGAGCGAGCTGATGCAGCAGCCAAAACTGCAATTCAGAATCCTAGTGCCATCGAAGTCACGAGAGCTATGATGACAGACATGAAAATATTTATCAAGACCTCGGTTAATAACGCTTGGCAACACCAGTGGTCTCAATCTAACGATAAACTTAGGGAAGTGAAAAGAACAGTTAAACCGTGGAAGGCCGTTCCAGAAACCAGGAAAGAACAAGTTATTCTGACCCGTCTAAGAATAGGTCACACCCGATTTTCCCATGAACACTTAATGACTAAATCTGAACAACCCCGCTGTACAGTGTGTCAATGCCCTTTAACAGTCAGGCATGTATTAATAGATTGTCCGCAGTATTCACAGCAAATAATTGCATTTAACACTCCACCTACTATGTATCACTTGCTAGGAGAAGAGTACAATATGGAAAACTTGGTAGCTTATCTACGTGCTATTCAGTTTCTACACAAAGTTTAATTTATTACCAAAATTGTTTTTTTTATATCTTTACTGTAGTAGTACTTAATATTTAAATATTTATTGTTCATTTGGTAGCGCTAATAACCTAAAGGGTTGATGCGCTTTATTTTTCTTAAATAAAAAAAAACAAGTATTTACTCTTACTCGCGAGTAAATACTTGAGAGGCTAGTAAAACCCGGAAAAATGCCAACTTTTTTGGTGTGAATAAGCGCAAGTAAATACTTCTGTAGCAAGTAAATAATACTCGTCTATTCGCAAGTCAACCCGACCACAGACTTGCAGTCGTACTTGTACACGAAGGATGGCTGCATTTATGAACCTGCGTGGTGTAAAACGTTATAGAGACCGGCGTGATATAAGTCCCGATCTATCTAAGGGACTATTACGGTTTGAGAGCGAAAACCTAGATTTTCTCACTTCGCACTTTCTTGATGAAAACACTGATGCAAGGGGTGGAGGATTAACTGCACGGAAAAAGATGGAAAGTTAGTTTAGCGGCAAAAACAGAACAAGTCACAACAGGAATTGATGCGTAGTCCGTGTGGCGCTACAAGTATTTACTTGCCTTTTTTGTGAATTCAGTTGTCTAGCGAGTAAATACTTGCTAGTATACCTCGGGTTGACGAGTACACGGTCACAAGTAAACTCGACGCTTTATTCACATCGGTTTACTTGGAGTTTAAATACTCGTTACACTTTACTTGTAAGTAAATACTCGTCGTACTCGTTTTTATTCACACCACTCATACTCTTGAACGGGAAGATATTCTCTGGCAACCCTGAAACATTTCAGGGTTACGGTATATGTACGCGATAAGCTTGAAAACAAAAAATGAATCAAGTCATAAATTTGCAATTTTCTATTTGTTTAATTATAGTTATTAATCTTTGATATAATGAATCATCTATTGGGTATTTCCGGCTAACAAAAATTATAAAAACACGTAAGATATTCGCGATAAAAATTTATTATTATGTCTGAATTTCGGTTTTTATTTTGGTTAGTTTCTGGTCAAGGGCAGATTCAGCTTCTTTTTCCATTTATACAGTATGAACAAATTTTCAAATTTCTACAAAAAACGGTATTTAAATTGGTAAATGTGGAAAAAGTAATTTCGCTACTGTAGAACATCAATTCAAAGAAATAAAAAGAAGTGGCTGGCTCATTTTGTTCCACTAGAAACATATAGCAATCAGTGTAAAGTACACATAGATTCGAAAGTTTTGCATCACCTTCTTCGGATGCGAAGGAATTTTTTTGCGCTAACAATTTTTTGTTGGCTTGTTTATCAATGTTTACCATTTCAATATGTTCCATATTTTTTGCAATATACAGATGTTTACAGTTTTTTTTGTAAGATAACATTTTTAGTGCGATCATTTTAACATTCAAGGCATTTGATTTTTACGATTTTAAGTGCAAACATGAATCGTCAAGTCATAAGTGAGATTGACCGTGCAAGAATAGTGGCTTTGGTTGAAGAAGGTCATTCTCAAAGGTTCGTGGCAAACAGAGTTGGCGTTTTATTTGGCAACGTGATGTGTCTCGTGTATGGAACCGGTATCTCCAGACCAATTCTCTTCGTGATAGACCTAGAAGCGGTAGAAGGCGTGTTACTAATCAGCGGCAGAACCGCTATATCCACTTAACCGAAGAAACACGACCATGGCAATACCAGCACTCCAAAGAGATATGAGACATGCGTTGGGAGTTCAAGTATCGATCTCGACATTACGGGGATGAATACTTGCGACAGGTTTGAGGTGTCGCCGACCAATAAGAGTACCCAGACTACAACCTGAGCACAGAGTTCGCCGACTACAGTGGGCCCGAGAACACGCGGCCTTGCCTGAAGAATTTTGGAATTCGGTGTTTTTTTCCGACGAGACAAGGATTTGTTTGGTAAAGATAGCCATCGAATACGTGTGTGGCGGGATCCAAAGAGAGTTGCTCAGCTTGCCCATGCTATGTTAATGTCTATGTTAATGTTCGTTGATAAAATATAAAACTAACACTGATTGAACAAGAAAATGACAAATTTTAAACGAGGAGTAATTAAAATAATATATGATATATTGGTAGTGTGTTCTTAATTTCTCTCTATATAGGAGAGAAGAATTGAAATATTTGACAAATATCATGTATACTGATCCTCACCAACGGAGATTATCCGTCGCACATTACGAAACGAAAGTATTATCAGAAGTATTATTCTAAATTCGTATTTTCATTACTCTCACAACATAATATATTCAATACATCTCAATCATCTTAAAATAAAATTTTACATATCCCATACCCTATACATATACAAACAGTAAGCCACTGTCAAAACGACTATTCGCAATTTGCAACCTCCTATTTGGACGCAAACTTATTTGGTAAATGCTCCTTCCTGTTTGTTTTATGTTCTAAGGTATAAACAAAGTATGCTGATAACTTTAGGGTTATAAAAATAAGAGAGTTATTGGAATTCTAGAAAACTTCACTATTTCAGGATATCCACCATGACAAGAATATATAAATTGAACGTTCAATAGAACTGAGCCCAATTTTCACTGGTGCAACCAATTTGTTCTTGAACCAATTTCAAGTGACCTGTGGTTCAGTAAAACAATTTGTGAACTTTGTTTGGTACAACCGGCCATAAATCGTTGATCGTCATTTTTGTTTAGGTATTGTCAAGTGATGGTAATAATTTTTTGGGTCAATTAGACAATACCTATCTTCGCTATTTTCTCAATTACAGTTTCCTGTAACAATAATTGTCATATTCAAGCACGATACACTTACTCACGGTATGCTGATTTCTACTCCAAATTGCGTCCGAGCCGCGCAGTTACGTCACGCGGGAACCAGAAATTTACACTCACCTCTCACCAGTCTTTCGATTCTTTGTGTTTTCATGCCAAACAAGGTGTTGTTAGCTTTAATTTCAATTTTACTTGAGTTGATTTGGAATTTTATTACCCACTAATTTGCTGTTATTAGTATTATTTAATACTGTTTTATAATATAAAGCTATTTTTGTTATTTAACGATTGAGGGAAATTGATAGGACAATCAGTTTTCAAAACTGCCTGGAAAGACTGGACAAGAATATGTCAAAATTAACAAATTCCAATAAATGATTCTAAATATAAGCTTTTTCTACTCCTATATACGCCAACGAAATTCTACAGACAATAACGCCACATTTATTGAAAAAGGGAGGATCATTGTTTACGACGGCCAAGGAAAAAAAATGGTCGGCCAATATTGGACATAAAGAGGAAAGGCTATCAGGATTTGTCCACAGAAGAAGGAAATGTTCTGGTTTATGTGGGTGGATATTTTTTGCAAAAGTGTTTTGTTAAAAAAAATGCGATATTTGCCTAAAATTTTACAATAAGGAAGGTTGTGACCAATCCACATCATTCTGCGAAAAAAAAGTTTATGAAGGTAGTAAGCAGGGACGGTTTGGAGGATTGACAGTTCCTCCAAAAATTTTCAGTGAATATCTGATTTCTTTAGAAAATATATTCACTGAAAATTTCAATGATTTATGTGTGCAGGATGATGTAGGAATAGGAATGAACTTGAAGACCAAGTTGTCTACTATCGCATTTTCGCATCCTTGCCCAAACTTCCCATGAGAATACCTGCTGTCCTTATATACAAGGGTGCGAATCTATTATACTCTGAAATTTGCAAATTCCTCACTAAGGACCTTTAGAAAGAATAAAGAACATCCTAAATTGAAAATCACACTCCAAAGGGACTTGACCTAAATAATTGTTCATTTGTATTCGTTTTGTCCCAAGTAGATGTTAAACTGTGTTATTTCTTTTATAATGATTATATCAACACAAATGTTCATTCGCTGATCATTCTGTATTAGTTATTAAGTATTATCAGATATATGCTCGGATATACCTTATTGATTATTATGATTTTTTTCATTCCACTCCAAGGGTTAAAACAAAATTTCTAAAAAGTTACTTAGCAATAATATAATTTATATAAATTGCCAATATTTTTCAAAACAAGAATAAAGTCAACATATTTTCTAATTGCACCCGGTAAATTCCTTCACAAATGAATTCACCGTCCGTCACTTCGTATACTACCAAATGACTAGCAAAAACAGGTGTCGCACATGATTTACGACTCTCCGCAAAAAATGCCGGCGTTTTCCGACGATCAAAGGAGTGACCGGACTTATTGGAATATATAGACTTTGATATTACCTACATATTCCTACACGTTTCGTACATTGTTAACTCCCAGCATCATTGTACTTACCAAAAAAGATAACTAAGTTACTGATAATAAAGTAATATTTCATATTATATCTGAAAAATAATGTCGCATTTAAATAATCATTCATAAAGCGGAAATAAGCATGGAAATTAAACACAAATAGAGTATTTCCCATATATTTAGCATTGTACATCACCGATTGAGATTCCCACATGACGTCACACGCTATCGGCTACATGCGCAAGAACAAACCGTGAGTAAGTGTATCGTGATATTCAAGTAAAGCGTGTTATCAATAGATAATAATTTAATCTACCTTGTACTGATGAAGTACAAACGATCTACAAGTGATTCTTCCTTCTAATTACAAACCAGAATGGTTATATCTTGCAGATATACAAACCCTGTTTAACTCAATATCCTTCGCGGCATATAGCCAGTAAAGTACTTGTTGCGTTATACTAGTATTATAACTATTATCTGTGATATCTATTAATATTTACGCTATCTCTGTTAGGGGTAACTTGCTCTATACAGATTTGAATCAAAAACATTTTATTTGATAAATTTTCGATGACATCTGACAGTGTAAATATTGACAATGTCTATTAACTTTTTGTATAAAAACTGTAAACATTTCAGTAATGCAAAATCAACCCAAACCTCAGTATACTGTTACATTCGACGATACCAATGAATATTTCTACAGCTCTGAATCGGCAGAATATGAACAAAGCGATGAAGAACATTCACATACGGGAAAAACTACCACTAACAACTTATCGAAAACTTCCAGTGCCATTGGTAATAGCTTTAGCTAAAATCACTCGAAATATAAATGAATAAATAAATAATTTGACAACAAAAGTTTGTCCAAGATCAATTGCAATAACTGTTAAGTTACCATGTTAATGTCATATTGAAAATGTATTTCAGGTATCGGCTGTGAAGGAGGAGATATGCAGAGTGCTTCTTCTATAAGTACGAGTATATTAGACGACGTTGAAGAAGTTAAAGTACTTAAAGGAAAAATTGCAGAACTCGAAGCTAAAAATAAACTGTTGGATGCTGAAATTGAAAAAGTTAATTTATGGTACCTATATATTTTTCTAAGCGTTTTGTATGTATGTATATTGGAACCTAAAAGACCTCTGCCGTCAGTAAAAAAAGCGGTAAGACTTGGTAGAGTTATTTCTCCCGTACGTAGAAGGTACCAAGTTATTAATAGATAAAATGAAAGGGCCACAACTACCAGATATCTACCAAAAAAGCGGTAACTATAAAAGGGCCGGTTGTACAATTGTAGCTTAGTGAAGGCTCAAGTGTGAACTCAGGTTCAGCGTCAGATTGCTGTTGTACAAAGTTGGCTTACGGTTGAGCTTCATTTAAACCTTAATCTCAGTAAAGCCTCTAAGAGGGCAGGTTTAATGTAAGCTTAAGCACGGAACATAAATTGTTATCATGTTCCGTGGCTTAAATGTGAATGAATTGTATGCAAACATAACCTGTACTTAATTTAATATTAAATTAAAAGTTTGTCAAAGTTAATTATGGATATTTTAACCGATGATGAGTTTTTTTTGGAACTTATTGGAATCGTACAACACCCGAGGAGACCTCGGGTGTATAGAGAGCGTATGAATCACTTTGAATGTTGGAGAGATCATGAGTTTTTTTGAAAGATTTCGTCTTTCTAAAGAAACCGTTCGCTTTGTGACAGATTGTATATCAGAGGAAATTTCTCGTAAAACTAATAGGTAGAAAATAAGAAAATATGACATAAGTTAGGTTATTTGACAAACATATTGTGACCAATTTACTTTATACGCATGCGTCGGTTCAAAATAAGTTCTACCAACACTTGCAAATATTTGTACCATGTTTCTACAACAGGCTTAGGGTTGAGATAAGCTTATATTTTAATCCCAGCTCAGTTGAGCTCAATTTTAAGCTTCAAATGTACAACCGGTCCTAAGGAATATTGCATTTGGCGTAGTAGTCCAGCCATTTAAGGTTTTATCTGCAGAAAAATTCCTAGTGAGCTGGATTTTTGTATACACCTTTATTACGGTGTCTTAATGAAGATTTGAAAAAACGACATCGATATCGTGCCATCTAAAAAAGTTATGAAGGTCAAAAGGTCACGAAAATCAGTTTTTCACAAATATCTCGCGACCTATTGCTCGGAGGTCAATAGCAGCCATTATAAAAATTGTTCCTAGTAGAATTATCTACAAATTTTTTTTATTGCATTTTTCTGTATAATCAACCGTTTTCGAAGTAGAGCGCTGTGAAAGCTACCTATGAGGTAGAATGCAACAAGGAGTGTTTTTTTACATAGTCTATGATATTCTATAAAAGGCTTTCTTATTCAAGAATAAATAATTTTTCATTGGAATTGTGAAAAATACCTACAAAAAAATTAACTTTAGTGTATAAATTTTTTTTATTCATTGTCGATATCTTCAGCTTCTCTATCTGTAATAGTTGCTGACAAAACGTCGAGTGGACTCATTTCTAGATTGCCATCTACATCTTCGTTATTTTCATCATTTGTTGACTCTGCGTTTAAGCATGACTGGCCACGGCATTGTCCACAAACTTTTGAAACATCTCAACCCAATTTTGTTGCATCCACATTTACCACCACAACCTTTCCTACAATTGTGTGGTGTGGTGTTCAGTAGATCATAGGGTGCTGGTGGTAATAAAGTCGTTATTGGCAATAGTATATTATTTTTTAAATCCGACAGCTAGCGACATTAGCATTTTTAAAAGTTTATAGATAACTTCTACAACATCACCATCCGATAATAATTCATTGCATATAAAACATGTATCACTCATGATAAAAACTGTTTAAAATAACGTGTTCAACGCACAAGAAATAATTTTTAACTGAATTTAACACATTCCGACAGGCAGTAGCAGGCATAAAGAGGCAGGTCTCGCACAACCACAGATTATAAAGAGAACAGATACGAATCCCGGTAAAACATCAAACGATTTTCAGCTCCGTCGTCAATGACCTTGGACCTTTAACACGGTATGACTGCGATGTTGCCAGTTTAAAATATTTTCTGAATATCTTACCAAATTGCACTGTTGACTCGGGGACATTAAAAATTTCTAGTGCCGGAACTAGTTTTTTTTGGCAGTTTCCACTAAATCTTCAAAACTGCGCCATGAATTAAAACAATAATCATAATCGAATATATTTATGTATTTATTTAATACCTATATGTACATTACTATGATTTGTTATAAATAGTCATTACTCTTGGGAGATTAATTAATAAATACATTTAAATGGGTATGTCCACCCATCTCTCTATCTCTTTTTGCTGTCAAGCTTTCGTATCTGTTCTCTTTATAATCTGTGGCACAACCTTGGTGTACGGATTACTATATGGTGTACGGTATACAATAGCGTATGTGAGTGCATTCTAGTCGCCTTCGCAGCGCTCTACTCCAAAAACGGCTGATTTTACAGAAAAATTCAAAAAACATTTTTTGTAGATAATTTCACTAGAAACAATTTTTATAATGGATGCTATTGACCTCCAAGCAATACGTCGCGAGGTATTTGCGAAAAACTGATTTTCGTGACCTTTTGACCTTCATAACTTTTTTAGCCGGCACGATATCGATGTCGCTTTTTAACATCTTCATTACAACACTGTAATAAAGGTGTATACAAAAATCCAGCTCACTAGGAATTTTTCCGCAGATTGGGGCTTAAAATGACTTAAAATACTAGACTATAGATAAAAACATTTTAGCGCCATTTTCTCGAACTCAGTTAGACGTAGTTACGGCCCAACGATTATACACCCTACATGATTGCTTATTTCCATTTAACTCTGTGTTCGCCTCGCTCAAGTCGGACGAATACGTCATCACTGGACCTAACCTTTTTAATTTTATGGTTAATCGAGTGTTTACAAAGCGTGTTTTCACGTTATTTTATCCGTTTTTTTCAATTTTGAAGGTGTTGTTTATTAATAAAGGTGGTAAGTAAACTTCTCTATTGTCAATCCAGAAAGTCTATAAATGCGAAGCACGTTATTTCAGTGTAAATACAAAATTTTTGGATTCGAGTTTCAATGTATACATTTCAGATACTAAAGTGAATTCATGGAAGCAAAAATAAAAATTAATTCAAAACTTAAACTTAGAACAGAGAACCATGTAATGTAAAGTAGATTATCATGCAAAAAAATAAGAAATTAAGATCTAGGCTAAAACTAAAAAGAATGCCTTAGTTTCTCAGTTTCTGGCATAAACATCTACATTACATTACATGGTTTTATATGTTCTTGGTTTTAGTTTTAAAGTAATCTAAGTTTTAATTTTTGCTTGTATGAATCCTTCTTTGTAAACGAACAATTATTAGGATTTATTATAATAATTATCAATCCCAGAAAAAATGGTGGAAGAGAAAATTGTGAGTACGGCAAGAGATGATAGAGGTTATAAAAAAAATTGAAAAAAATTGTTTATTAATAAATTTTTTATAGTGCATTTTATTTTCCCCATAAAAAAAATAGAATGCTTAGTTTACCCATCAATTAACCCATAAACACAGCTCGTAGATTTGCTTCTCTTTCTGTGGAAAATAAATTATAAGCAAGTTTCTTCAATTCAAAGTTATTGTTTCAATCGTTAATTTATATTTTATAACTACTTAATAACTTAATACTACTAAATATAACTTTTTAAAATAACATACCACCAAAAAAATTAATATATTATTATGTTTTGCAAATACACAAGAAAAAAGTGAAAAATATTAATGATTGCAATATATTTGAAATTGGTCGAGGTCCACTGGTGACGTAAGCAAGTTCCCACTCACCGACGAAAGATTTAAGCGAATAAGCAATCCTGTAGAGTGTATAATCATTGGTTACGGCCATTTTCCTACTCACGGCAGATTTCTTGTGTCCCTCTTTCTTCTACTTAATTTCTGATGAAAATTCAGATACTAGTAGCTCCTTTAGAACTATTTCCTAAAGGAATTTTAGGATATCTAGGGTAACTCACCCTGAAATTGTACATAACCTAAAAAATGTGTTTGACTGTTTCTAATAATTTCTAGTTTGATAAACGAAAGAACAAAAACAACTAAACTTGAAAAAAAGCTGCAATTCGTCAGAGACAATCAAGATGTATTCATTAAATTAAAAGAGGCCTACATAAATATGAAATACAACGAAGCTGCCGGACGAAAAATGGTGGAAATAAGAGAAAAGGGCATGCAAACTTGGGAGGGAATTTTATGTCGAAGCTGTATCGATGCCGAGCAATTTCGTAGGCAATTGGAAAGCGTTCATCAAACGTATAAAGATTCTTTTTGTATATCTCCGTAAGTAGAAATGGTATATTTCATTAAGAGTACAGAAAAAAGGTTTTTTACGTATGCGTGCGCGCGTAGCCGAACACGGGAAAAGCATTTATGGACGTGTAACGAACGATACTTTCCATTATACAACAAAAACAAATATCATAAGTATAAGTATTGACTGAAAAGAAGTATTTAAAGAAATTGCTGGTATTTTTCGAATAATAATTGCGCATGCGTTTCGGTCACTTTTACTGCAGTTTTCGGGCTTGAAAAATATAGAAATTCTTCTAATTTTCAGGGTTATTCATGCACAACATATTTTCATTGATTTTATATTTTAACAATATAATTATTATGTTGGTCGTCCTGTAAACAGTAGTAATGCTTGCCAGAAGTGAAACTTTTGTCTTTTTCTGTAATCATTTTGAAAGTGAATTTCTATTCCTTTTTGTTGGTATAAATTGTTTTCCAATTCCAAACTTAAAATTAATGTGATAATAATAATTCCAAATGAAGTAACTCATCAAGTGAGCTATGATAGTTACCACAAGTGGAATACTATACTTTATCTACGACTATAACAATAAATGCTGAGATACAAGTACAGTGAAAAATAGTATATTATACACTTAGGTGGTGGAGACTATTATTATTGACCGAGCACCAAGATTATAAATGTCGTCAACACCATGGTGTATATACAATTTTTTACACTTCTAGCCAAATTTATGATAAAATTAAAAATAATTCACAAACGCACCACGAGAAGCGTTTACTCCGTCGTCTGGCTGACAAGTACACTGTCAGTTTTCGATATATTATCAACGTACTCGATCATTTTCGGTTGAGCGCGAATTTTAAACTTATGGCATTTTATTTCAAATAATTTTATCTTGATAGGTAATTTAAAGCAGCAAATACGTTAAAGACAATCTCCTAGGTATACAAAATTATGTTGCACAAGTTTTTGGTGAACTACTATCCCTGAATTCTCTAAAAATATTTAAATTTGTCTATTATTGACCTGTTCATTTAAAAACCAGGCGGAGTAATTTGAAAACCCTTGCTTACACCACTAAAAGTTACCAGATTAGTTACTGAAGGGTGTGTTCCGAGAACGTAGTTAACAGTCGTGTTTCAAATGTATAAAATATGCCTCGATAGCAAAGACATTAGTTATAAGTCGATTTCTCCTCTAATATGCAGTATATAGAAGCTATAAAAAATTATTATCTATCAATTCTATCATTCTTTACAACCAATACCGGTGGGCTGTCGAAACGCTTCACAAAATGGTTAATAAATACCTTTGAATCTACATCAGAAGATTCAGATTCACATTGACGACAAACAAATTATGGTCAATGTTGATGGTGGAGAATTACAGATTGTCAAGTTACTTTATAGTATATTATTAAACGAGCAATTTATGATAGCCATTATTCACGCTGGGTGACGTTTGCGTCCCGAGCCGCAGGCGAGGGGCGCAAGTCGCCCGAGTGAATATTGGCCATAAATTGCGAGTAGAATACTATACTTTGTCCACGACCCTTGATTTCTTTATTAAATAAAAGTCAACTAACCTCCAGTTCATGAAGTTATAATATGTAAACATATAGTTATCTCTCGATTTTTCTGGCAGCAGTCCTACAGTCGTTAATTTCGCCGCTTTTTTTTATTTCAGTTGGTGTACATTGGTACAAGAACGTTCATTTCCACTATCCGAATTCAATGAATTCATCGTTGCAGTAATATAGCAAGTTCGTAATAAGTTGGTATTACTAACGTCAAAATTAAATAATTTGACATATATAGAGATGGGCGATACCGTGTAAAGTATCAATACAACGTACCGTTATAAATATATTGTTTTGAAATACTATATACTAGAAGATGTCGTTATGAAAAGTATCAATACTAAAGATTTCGATACGATATATTTCAGAAACAAATTTCCTGAACAAAATACACTGATTTAAAAGTTTATTTCATATTGTACCCCCATCTCTAGTCGTGAATTATGAACCATAATACACTCCAGTGTATAATGAACAATAATTCACTCTAGTAGATATATGGGTACCATATACCTTTTGTTAGGAGGTAAAATATCGACTTATTATTAGGTGGTCGTGGACAAATTATATTTATTTTGAATAAATTGAAAAGAATATGACAATTGATAATATGTTCTGGCAATAACAATACTACAAAATTAATAACTTTGTAGAGCAATATGCAGTATTAACTTAAACAGTTCCAACAGTTATCTTTATGTTGCCGGATTAAGTGTAATAAGCCATTTTTCAAATACTTGTGAGATACTTTCTTCCTTCTTTTTGTCTTCAAAAACCAATAATGTATCTTCTATTCAAACCCAACCTATATTGTTTTATATCCTCCATGGCATGTTCTTCCAATAAACTTTGACGATTTCGTTCTAAATATGTATGTAACAAATAAATAATACCTACATTCGACTCTTCAAAGAAGGACACAGATAAATTTTATTTGTTTCAAGAAAGTCTGCGGAATTTTGTCCAACACAGATCTTATTTTTGTTCTTCGAACGACATTTTTTATTAACTAATCACAACTTTTCAAAAGTCCTGGTAGGTATTCCACCAATATTTTCTGTACTGTATATTGTTCCTCTACTTCAGTATTCCTTTAATACTCGGAAAACCGACTTCACTACTATTTTAAGAAAAATTTAAAGCAATAATGTACCCACTGCTTGGAAACATTTGAAGATAACATGAATATTTTCAGTTTTTCATCCAATATTTATATATTCCTCTTTCAAAACTGTCAAAAATGGACATTATCAGCTGATGTCAATGCTGAGGAGTGTTGTGTGAAACTGGGCTGAATCTGACCAATCAGAGGGCTACAGAATAGCCAACTTAAATTCAAATTACTCCTCCTGGTTTTCAAATGAGGTATAGGTTAATAATAGGAAATTATTAACCACTTATAGAGAAATTCAACTTCTCAGTTGAAGCAATAATTGTAAACTTTACAGCTAGTAGTGGAAAAAATATATTCCAGCAAACAACAACATTTACTCATTAGAAATGCCCACTGACATTACTCCTCCTCTATCACATCAGAGCACCCTGTATAATCTGTGAACCCATGAAAATTTGTGTAGAGGGCTTGGAAGAATTGAAATTAAAGAAATTCTTAAAAATAAATTACGTTTATTGTAACAGACATTCACAATTTTTGAAAATGGATTAAAAAGATTATAAATTTTACAAAATTTTACCTTTATAAGGAAATATGGAAATTTTTTGAAATACAACCATTGATAAAACATTACATATATAATATATAAATTACATTGTTCATCTCTAGTCATATATGAACTCTGATTATATTTTGTGGTTTTCTTAGAGAAAAATACTTATTTTTAAAGTACACACTTTATTTTGTTAAGCTTTCGTTGCACTTCGTCAACTTCATCAGAACAAAACTCAAGTTTTGGTAAAAAATAAGAATTTTTTCCCAAAAAAACAGCAAAATATAATCAGAGTTATGTATATATATACACACATGAGCTAGAAACAATTATTTTCAAAATCAAATATTTCACTATAATTATTGTACCCGCACCAAATAACGTCTATTTTTCCACTTCTTCGATTTCTTCTTTATATTTCCTAATATTGTCCAACACTTTCACCAAACTTTTCACAGCCGATCTGCTTCCTTCATAATGATAATGGTATATTTGATTCAAATCTAATCTCATTAATAAACGACATTTGTTATTATTCGATATCAATTTGTTAATAAATTTCACCAACTGTCTCTCCACTTTAGCTTGTCTTTCTGATCGATCGTTTTTCATCGTCACTGCCACATTCAACATACTTTCCAATGCTCTGGATATGTGGATATATTCGATCTTATTTGCTTTTGTGTTATTTTTTTGGCACTTTTTTAGCGACGCATCTTTGATATCTTCTATATCTCCGAAATATTTCGGTAGTACGTTATAGTTGTTCATGTTTTTCTTTCGACAATTATTTGATAATAAATAAATTATTTCAATATTCTGGATATTTATATACCTCCTAGCCGAACCCTAATTAATGGTTCCTAGCTGCGATTGGTCGAAGGGTCATTATCGAGTACAATAGACGAATGCAGGTACAGAATTTTCTGATTAATTTCTTTGTAAAATCGTAAAATTTATATTTATAAAGACAAAAATTATTATTTCAAAATTATATTATAAAAAAAAATTAACCATTTGAAGTAATATGAAGGATGTCTTTTAGGTGTTCATATAACAACATAGTTGGCGCCTGTCAACATGTCAAAATTAACTGTAATAGTTAACTTAATGTCAAAGACCGCTCTACCTAAATAGCCTAGTCAAAGTACAGATAAAACCTAACAAAAAATACCTACAAAATATTCAAAATTGAGTATTTAAAAGGGTTGTGATTAACATGAGAAAAGCTTTACGATGCTAGACATGCAATTTTCCGGAAAATCGTTGAGTAAATTTTTTGTTTGTTTTTTCACTCTAATTGCTTAAATAATGAAAACACATGAAAATGTTTAAATCGAAAATTATAGCTAATACATTTATCTACAAATTTTAGTTGAAAAGTTTTTCTGTAAATTGGAAAGTTTACGAGATAAAATCAATTTCAGTGGTAGATAATTTATTTGTGTTTACGCGCGAATGGCCCGTGAGCAAAATTTATTAACCGCTCGACTTAAGAGTTAATAAGTAAATATAATCAGTTTGACATTTTGTAAAAAAGTCTAGACGGAAGGTTTTTAGCGAGATTGATATATTTTTAGTTTAATTTTTTTTAAATGAGTGATTCAAGTTCTGAAGAGCTACCAAGCGATATTGAAGAGGCAGCAGGTAATGCTCTATTATCCGGTGTTATCGAAATGCCTCCCGTTTTTTCAGGTACCTATTTTCATAGATGAAATGCCTCCCGGGTACAATCGAAATGCCTCCGGGTCCTTAATCATTTATGGTAATATTTTGTGTGCTTAATCTTTGTATAATGACACAATGTTGCCAAATTATAATTTGAATAGGTAAATATATATCTATTTTTATTTTTCTAATTCTTATGCACTGTACATAAAATCTGTTAACAAAATATTTCAGAGTACGACATTTTTGTTTAGAAAATAAAATTGTTTACAATTAAAAACAAAGCCGAAGTACACTTAGTTGTTTATAATAAATATCCTTTCTATAATGATGTGATTACTTAATCAGTGTACATTTTTGTTTAGAAAATAAAATTGTTTACCATTAAAAATAAAGCCGATGTACCTACACTAAGTATTCTAATTGTTTTGATCTAACACGATTCTAATCTCTAATCTATTCCATGAATAGGGTAGTTTGCACCTACTAAATCTGGTAATTAGTTGTTTATAATAAATATTCTTTCTATAATTATGTGATCACTTAATTTTTGTATAAATACTTCAAGTTTATTAGTTCTTGTCTCAGTTTTGTCGATTTAAAGCTTGTATCAGTTTGTCAATTTTAAGTTCAAATTGTGTTTAAGTGGATTAAGTTATAATATTCGAAATAATGGAATCAACGATGTGTTCGAGTCAAAAGGGCAAACCTTTAATATCAATTGATGGTTTCACATTCGGTTTTCAAAAAATGTTGGCCAAAGATACGGTAAAGCGATGGACATGTACTAAGAAAACCTGCAAAGCATTTGTGAAAACGCAGGGATGTGACAATTCGATAATTGAGTCGATATTAGATCACAATCACGAGAAGTTGTCTGCCGAAGTGTCCAATAGGAAAGCCGTAAGCAATTCGATAAAAAGAGCAGCCGTGGAAGATATCAACGAAAAACCAATGAAGCTCATATGTAAAGAACTTAAGAAGACGAATATAGAGACATTTACTACCAACGATATCTATAGGGTGAGACAGAATTTATATTACGCTAGAACAACTAATTCTTTAATTAAACTTCCTAAAAGTATATCTGAATTTCATATTGCTATCGATTCAACTTCGATTATTACAAATAGGAACGAAAATTTTATAATTAAAAATGACAAAGATAATCACATTGTTATATTATCCTGTTCTTCAAATCTTTCTTTTCTTTCGACTGTTTCCAATTGGTATGTCGACGGAACTTTTGAGTACTGTCCTCGCTTTTTCACCCAATTGTTCACTATACATGGCTTAAAAAATGGACATTATATTCCTCTCGTCTTCTGTTTACTTGAAGATAAAAAGTCATCTTCTTATTATCTCGTGTTTAAATATAACATAGAAGAATGTATTAAACTCAATTGCCCTGTATCCCCTAAAGTAATAACTTCAGACTTTGAAATTTCTATACATAATGGTATCCGTAAGGCATTCCCTGAAGCAGATCTTCGTGGATGTCGTTTTCATTTGGGTCAGGCTTGGTATAGAAAGCTTCAAGCACTGGGCTTAGCTCCAGAATACCAGAAAAAAGGTGCTGACTCAAGTGAAATTACCCATTTTCTGTCATATATTTTTGGCCTATCATTCTTAGATCCTGAAGAAGTTGGCGATTTTTTTGCAATAGATTTGTCCGAAATTAAACCAGTCGATGAAAGGGTCACTCAGTTTTGTGATTATCTTGTGGATAATTATATATCGGAAAATTCGAAATTTCCGCCACATCTCTGGGCTGAGCACTCTTCATCTTTAGAAAGAACCACAAACCCATGTGAAAGTTTCCATTCCAAGTATAACTCGTCTTTCTACTGCCCTCATCCAAATATAAATAATTTTATTGAGATTATTTTACAATTTCAAATAAATACCTATATTAAAATAAATTCTGTCTCGGTACCAAAAAGAATTGTTGAGGAAAGTACAGCAAAAATCAATTTTGTAAATGAAAAAATATTACAATTAAGAGAAGGTACAATAAATAAATTAGAATTTGTGAAACTAGTGTCATACAAATTTAGGAAAAATAATTTGTAAGTTTGTAAATTTCTTCTGATGATTTGTATATAAAATTGAATAGTTCAGTCTGCAGACTGAATTTTATTGTTTGAGTCGTAATTTTCTTAAAAATTGGTGTTTTTAAATTTTCTGCGATGATAATATTATGTAATTTTGTAAGTTTCTGCTGATGATTTGTTTTAATAAATGTATAAAATACTTATCATGTCTTTATGTTTTTGATCAAAATAATCAAAATATTAAAACCAAAAAATAATGGTTAATATTGAGTTATTAACGAAATTCTATAAAAGGACGAAAGTTTGGCAACGTCTCACCTTCGTACAAAGATTAGAAGCTGGTAATTTATTTAGAGCTTAGGAGGCAATTCGTATGTGACCCTTTTAGCGACAGGTAAGAAACCCTTTTTCGGGAGGCATTTCGTATCCGGCCCTATTATCAGTAATTCCCAAAAAGTCAAAGGCAGTTTATGATTTGGCATACGAAAAATTTGTTACGTAGTGTGATGAGAAGAAAATGAAACATGTTAATGAGAAAGTTTTACTTGCATATTTCGAGGGTAAGAAAGATCTAAAAGTTTCCACATTATGGACACTTTATTCAATGTTAAGGTCTGAACTAAATCTGAAAAGGAATATTGATATTAAAAAATATACAAACTTTGTAGCATTTATTAAAAGGCAAGCGGACGGGTACAGTGCTAAAAAGTCAAAAGTTTTTATTAAAGAAGATTTTGCCAAATTTTTAGTGGAAGCTGATGACAAAGAATACTTAATGGCTAAGGTTGCAATGATAATTGGAATGGCAGGAGCATGCGGAAAAGCAGAATTAACATTTCTTCCAGTTGAAAATGTTATAGACGAAGGAAGCCATTTTCGTGTTGATATCCCACCTTCAGAAACAAAAGTTATACGGCAGTTTGCAATTACCACTGGAGACATTGAAAATACGAATCTTGTTGTAATATTAAGAAAATATATTAAGTTGCGTCCCCAGGTTCTTAAACACAACAGATTTTTTGTAAAATATGCGAATGGAAAATGTACCAGAAATCCTGTGGGAATTAACACATTTAGCAGTCTGCCAAAAGTTATTACACAATTTCTTGGTCTTGCAAATCCTGTTCTATATACTGGCCACTTTCTGCAACTTTCCTAGCAGACAGTGGCGCTGATGAAAAAACTTATAGCGCAAGAAATATTTGGTGAAACATCTAATGCAATGTGCGCCGCTTCCCAAATAACAGCAAGTTCGACCAATTGCATAAAATTTTACTTTATACAACTAGTTACAAAAAGTAAGACGTTTCATAATGTCAATCAGTTTTAAAAAGTGTCACTTTATATGTCAAAATTAGAAAAAAAGTAGATTTTCTAACTGTAAAATCATTTTATTTATAAAAAACTAGAGCTAAAAAATCAAGTAACAGTTATAATTCCTATTTAATTAATATTTATCCCAGCGATAATTCCTTTCAGATTTAGCATTGCGAATGAGCATAAAATATTATCATTATAAAAGCAAAGCCATCAATATTTCAAATTTTAAATAAATGCTTCTTAAAAATCTGTTTTTTTTTGCAAATTTAATTGAACTTGTTTTTTTAGACTTCATTTAATTACTTATATCTTTTTTCGAAATTAATATAATTCAATGAAACTTTACCACTGAACACTTTGAAACGTCTACTTTCGAAACTACTATTCAGCTTTTCTATAAATATCAAATTTTTCAAATAATAGACAATTATTTACAATAAATACTTGAATAAAATGTCTTCAAGCAAACCTTATAGTATAACTTTTTATAGTGTTTATGATATTGTCTAAAAATTTGTCGCCGCGTAATAACAACAACAACAACAATAATAAAATATTAACAACAAAAATTTCACAAATTACATTGAAAATAGAGGCTGTTATTAAAACAATAATGAGAATAAAGTGGGGTCAAAGAAATGAAGGTTCAATGAAAGTTTACGTGCATGGAAAATCGAATGCAACTTTGTGAAAAATGCAGATACAAAAAAAAGTTTCAAATAAAATTTGAAGATTACGCCATAATCTTTGAAGTACGCTATGTTATATAATTTAATTCTCCAATTTATTGGTTAATTAAAGGAATTTGGTAAAAAACACGACTTTTTAGTAGCTTACGTGTAAAATTGATGATAATACATTAAAAAAATTTTTTTATGTATTTGTGTACATACTACATTTTAGAAAACATTTCATATGAATTTTTTTTTCTAAATGTCATTGTTTATTTACTATCGTAAAATTAAAAACATGAAAATTGATGTTTAAAAATACTACTAGGGAAATTTCGTATATTTTGGAAACCATAGCAGATACAAAAAATATGTTCAGACAAATTTTGTAGATAAATGTATTAGCTACAACTTTTGATCCGAACATTTTTCTGTGTTTTCATTATTCAAACAATTAGAGTGAAAAAACGAAAGAAAAAATTAACTCAACGGTTTTCCGGAAAATTGCATGCCTAGCATCGTAAAGTTTTTCTCATATTAATCACTACCCTTTTAAATACTTAATTTTGAATTTTCAAGTTTTTTGTATTTTTTGCTGCATTTTACGGATATTTTGTGTACTTTGACTTGGCTAAAACTGAACTATCAAATTTAATGAGGAGTCATTTATAATTTTTGAAGACAACAAGAACACCTTACCGAGTTTGTTTCTGTTTTCGACAATGAAGCACTACATTAATCCAGAAAATAATTCGCCGCTTGGTAGGTATGGAGAATGTAAACCTAAACGGATTCATTTTAGCGAAGATTCAAAAACAGGTCCATCAACCCAGGAAAACATTGATGCCTTACGTAAACAGATCCAAGAAGAACGAAGAATAATTGGTAATTTCAAAGTCCACAATTCAAAAAAATTCACAGGAAGAACAGAATCAGAATCCTGGATAATGTTTCCAAAAGGATAGCGGCGACATTTGTCCTAAAAGCGGGTAATGCAAGATCAAAGAACCAGTATTGTTAATTGGTACATATCAATTTATTTACCGGAAGTGATTGTGAAGTTTAAAAAAAAACAAAAACGACCAATGATCCTCCACCAAGACGATTCAAGTTCCCTCACAGCTCGAAATCTAATTGAGCAAGAAAACATCCTCCATACAGTCCCGACTTAAATCTTTTTCTTTTTCAATAATAAAGAATGAACTGCGTTGTCAAAAGTTCCAGTCCACAGAAAATGCGGTCAACGTCTGTAAAAACTCTATTTTGAACGGACAACATTATATTGCATTTTATGGGAATGATTCGATTCTAAATTTATTAAATTGTAGAAAACAAGAAATTTCATTCTAATTTAATTTACCCTTAGCTAGTTTTCGGGAATTTTTGATACAGATATTATAATTTAATCTTTTTCAACATCTTCGACCATAAATAATTGGAAATATATAAACCATTGTGGTAAATGACCTATTGTCATCCATACCTTCTGTATACCTGCTTTAAAATATTAAATAATGCGGCCTTAATGACCGTCGAATTATCAACAATGCTTAGTACACAAAAGATTAGATAGCTATTGATATTTATATTTAATGTAAACAAATATTTATAAAGTAGGTATATTAAAATATACATTGTATATTTCCTTTCCAAGAAATTTCGTTTTAACATTTACCACCAACGTACAATTGTCACATTGACAGCGGCAAAAGTTAACTGCAACTCTTAAGGTCATTTTAGATTAGACAATTTTTCGTGCAATATTTAGTCAAAGTTTTGGAACAATATTTGGAATAGATTTCTTGTTTTAAGCTATTTTAGACTATTCCAATTTATTGAACAATATTTAGTTCAAGATTCTGCGCAGTGATCTGATTTGATGATAAAATAAATATAAACTTTTCAAATTCAAAAATGTCGTTAGTTATGGAACCGGAAAATTTGAAATATTTATTAATTTTCACGGCTGCTCATGCTCATGTCATTAACTTTAAAACAGAGGAGAATGAGATTTGGCAAAATAAGTGGTTAGTGCCACTACAGATTCTACGGCTAAGCTTCTTAAGTATTTGTTATGGTAATCTTTGTGTTTTACATTGTACAAACAAACATGTTTTGAGATTTTCTAAATTAACATTTCAATCTCTAGTTTATTACCACCGTGTAGGGGAAGTGTTTTGCAATAAAAAAGATCTCTTGCGTTTTTTTCGTCCGACCAATGGTTTATATAATGGCTTGATACCCCTGCTGGGGTTTCGCCGCTTCACGCTTTCTAGATCCATTTTTTGGGGTGGATTAATCCCTGTTTTTCCTTTTAGAGTTTCTCTGTCAATGCTCTCCATAGTTTCCTATCCTTAACATTGTCCTTCCATCCTCCAATTCCGGCTCTTGTCATATCTTCCTTCCCCTGTTCCAGCCATTTTATTCTAGGTCTACCTCTATGTTTTCTTCCCCCAGGATCCCATTGTGTCATTTGCAGTGTTATTTCTTGTTCTTCTGCTCTATATATGTGTCCCAGCCATTTCATTCTTTGTCTTTTTATTTTCTCTTTCCAGTTCTTGCTCAATTTCATAGTTCATTCTTTGTCTGTACTCGTTATCCCAATATTGTTCTCATTATCTTTCTTTCTATAATTCTCAAGTCTTCTTCTTCCTTTTTAGTCAGTGTCATTGTTTCAGCAGCATACAACATGACGGGTCTTATTAGCACTTTATAAATATTGATTTTGGTTTGTCTGGAGAGTAATTTGCTTTTTAAAAGTTTGTTTGGTTTGTCCGTAAAAATTTATATCAACTGAATATGTGTTCCGCATCCGCGCGACTCTGCTGCACCTTTTTTATAGATGTCAAAGTGACAATAACATTTTCAGGCATATGATATTTTAACATTGGAGTTAATTTATCAACAGTAAAAACGCAAGAGCTTTTTTTATCGGATAAATTTCTCTTTGCCTATCACTAATTTTACGAGAAAAACTGACATTAGCTAAGTGCCTACGAGACAAAAAATGGCCAGATACTTCCCCTTCTGAGTAAAAGCAAATCCTTTTGAACATGCATAGAAAAAGTCAAAATATAGAGATTTAAGAACAGACCCACC
>CAJUYH010003723.1:0-30734 GCA_910591685.1 Galerucella tenella | reverse complement strand
CACAATGTAATATATATGTGATCATTGAGTATAATTTAGTATACTTCAAGCATTAAATGAATTCTCGCATATACTACCATCCAGTAGAGTAAAATATATTCTAACTTGATACAATATTGACAGCACCCCGTTCTAAAAATTCATCTTAATATGTACAACATTTTATCGAATGTAGAAGTGTCTCAGGCTTACTACGGTTTGCGGGGTAATTCTTCGTATAAAATTCTCTCAGTGTAATTATATATGAAATATAGTCCTATGTAACTATATATAATTATATATCATTTGCACATAAATATATCTATTTTTATATAATCATGAATTATTTTATAATTGCAGATTTGGGGTAAAAAAAATTGGAATAAAATTCAGGTAATGAGAGTGTTATAAAACTTTCAACTTAGCTTCAAATGAGTGAAGACTGATGAGTTTTATTGATAATAAAAATACCATTTATTCATGAGCACATATACCATATATTCATCACAGGTCATAATTAATATAAAAACATCTCATTCAAATAACATGGTTTTGTCCGTGCAGTGTATGACATAATCCAATTGCAAAATACTCTCTTCGTGAATTCGGTATTGTCCACATTTTATAAAATATGTCCGACTTAAGATATGCTGTCAATGCATGGCGCTTATCTTTAACAATTACAAATATGGATAACATAGCTGAGGAACATGAATTCTTATATATAATATCAATTATTTCAAAACGTTTAATAATGAAATAGATTTGATTCGATAACACTTTCACGATATTCTGCAACTGATAAATGTTTATATCTTCCCGCATCACCATACTCTCATGAAAGTTACAGCAATTTAAATACAGTCCATCAGTTTGTATTGATTTATACTGTACAAATTCCTGTCCAAAAAAGTAGTTCAATAAGAGTCCATTCAGATGCTCCCGCTGCAATTTGCAAGTGTGCAATTGAATTCCTTGTTCCATATGAAACTGTTTGAGATGTCACAAAACAATTTAAAAATAAGTGCTGGAAGTTTGTCGGGGTGATTGAGGTGGAAAATGTTGGTCAGATTACTTTTGTAACAAGATATAAACAGATTTATTATTTTCATTCACACATTCATACTCGCATACAAATAAATATGAGCAGTACTGAGTTATGAGTTCTGAGTTGAATTACAATTATGTTTCGAGTTGAGTGCCAATCTGATGAATTGAACTAAATGATGATGCAGAATTGATGAGTGTCACTGATGTATCTACAAACAGTGATCAGCACTCTTTTACTTACATGAGATGTACTACGAGTTGAACAATATGAGGGTGCACAAAATGAGTTAACTGAAAGATTGATTAAAGAGTTGGAATGAGTGTAACAATGTTGAATGATTGACCGCGTGGTCAGACGCCACGAGACAATACCTCGTGGTGCACGCTTACACACACAATGATTGCACAATGAGTCGCTCTTATAAATTAATACAATTGAGTTACTATGAGTTTTCACTATTCACTATGAGTTTCACTAATGAGTTCACAACAATACCACTGAGTGCACAATTTAGACGAGTGATTACGAAAGGAAGTAATACGAGTTGGACACGTACACTATGAGAGTTGGTCGAACAAAGACTTGAAAAGATGAGTCGGCGTCCTCATGAGCTTGGTGGTGAGTTGAAGGTGGGGTGAGGTGTTAGCCCCCGATGATTGATTGAGTGATCATTGGACGCGCATGAGTGGCCTGATGTTTCGATTAGTTGATAGGCCCAGAAATATTGGTGAGTTGCGCGGTTGAGTTACGCATATTAATGAGGGTTGTGCGCATGATCGAGATGCGCCAACCACTCAAACTAAGGGCGCGAATAAGTGCAGCCCGGGAAGTGCTGCCACTAATGGTCAGTGACGGAACAGAAACATATATTTCTCCCTTACTCGGCGTGCTATTTGTTGTAATGGTCTATCTCTTTTCATTATCAAACGTTTAAGACCTCTCAAATAATTTTCGAAATAAAAAGCGCTAAAATTATCTAACGCTTCGTATTCCCTAACTTCTTTCGTGAAATGAAGCAGATTGTGAACATTATGCGAAATAAATTTTTTCCCATATAAATTCTCAAATTTCTTCACGAAATATATGATCAATTAGTCAGCATATGCAATATTAGTTTAATCTATTATTAGTTTTGGGTTAGTAAGAATTGATATTGCTACACGCCACGACAAAAAGTGCTCATATTTTTCCTGGTCCAAGATCGATTTCAATGCAAAAGGCCCCGTATACAGTAAGAATTGCCGAAACTCAGTTGCTTTCCAAAAGTTGATTTCTGTGGGACTTCTCGATTTTCTGTTGAATTCTCTTGGAGTCGTATATTTATACGCACACATTCTTGTCGAAATTCTGTTTACGGAAGTTCTTCCTAATTCGAATGGAATTGGACCAACTATCCATAGTAGTAGTAGCTTTTTTATCACGCCCAAACATACTGAATGCATGTAATCAAGTGTTACATTCGAAATCAACTCTAGGTTTGATATGTCTTTCCAAAACGTTCCCACAACATTCTAAACCTTGCGGAGAGGCGGACATAGGAATGTTGCATGAATCTTGCAGAAATGTTCCCTGCAACCTTTAAAATTGCGAAAGTAACATTGCTGCAACATTCTTGCAACGTTCCACGCTGGCTGGGTACATATACATTATGTAGGATCTGTTATATATGTATGTAAGTAAATAAAAAAATTTTTTTTTCGCAAATTCGCAAACATTCATCTTTGCAATTGTCCGAGATCGAAAATAAATAAGCATAAAAATAAGCGCAACGTAAATGAAATTAATTAACATGCATAAGTGGACCAACTCAGGATTCTGGTTCAGTGGAATGAAACAATAAAGAACGAATTGAACCGAAACATATTAGTACAAATATATTATACCTATACTGTAAACATATACCCATGGAGTCTTTATATGCTATCGATTCAATTGTATATACTTATTAATATTAGAACCCATGGAACTATACTACCTGAATTGTGTGCATTGCAAAGGTGCGAGTACCACAAATAATAATATAGTTGCATGGAAAATGAGGTACAGAAAAAAAATAATTTTACAAAAATTGGGGGGGGGGGGGGGGGTGTTGCCAACCTCACAATATATAGTTATTTAATTTATATTGAAGGTGATGGAGAAATAATTTTTTGGCAAGGCAATTTTTTGCAGAAAGCATGACGTGCTCTCTCTCATAGATGCAGAGGTGGGATCTTCCTTAAATAATAGATAACTGCGGCATATGGCCACTAGGAACATTTACATTTAATAGAAAATTAGTCAACATGATAACACGGTAACTTAATTTATTTAAATCAAATTAATTCATACTTTGTAGATTAATTATTTATTTAAAAAATATAGGAACGAACATTTTCCGACACCAAGATATATTATTCCGAAATGTCTTATGTTCATTTTCATATATGAACCAATCGAAGAAATTTCCAATTCATAATCTATTATTAATCTATCAGTCGATAGATTGTTTGGCAATACACCAACTATACCCACTTTTTCTCTACCATTGTGACATCAGTACTCGTGACATGTCTACCATTGACATCTGTACTCAAATACAATCTCTACCGTGTGACAACTGTACTCCTATGACATCCTTACCGTCTGACAACTGTACTCGTATGACATCCCTACCGTGTGACATCTCTGCCGCAAAACAATGGTAACGATGATAAAGTAAAATTCGGTATGATGCAATGGTAACTTTACGTGTTATTTGGTGTCGGTAAGAATGTGTGACATAGTATTATTATGTACTCAGCAACGCTCCATGCAATCCGAAAAGCGCAGCTGCCTGTTGCAACACGACGATTACCATAATCGTTTTAATATTTGTATTGTATGTTCATATTCAAAACATTGTACGATATACATGTATATATATATATTCATCATTATATATAAATTTAAATGAACAATGTAAATTAAATGTATAAATATTTTTTATTGCAATGAAAATAAAGAGAACAAACCAAAAAAATAGGGATAATACGAATATATTATAATTAACCGAATTCAATGGAAACTAATTAACTTATAAGTTACATATTAATACTGAAATTATTTTTCACAAATACAAATATTTACAAATTAATTATAAAAATCACAATGTATCATGTTTCTTCCTTTATTATTATTATTATTATTAATATTATTATTTCATTTGTAACGAAAAATACATAAACGATAATAATAATCTCAAAAAGAGGACAATGTAATTGTTTCTATTGGTTAATATCATGAAATATTGTTGGCTACTAGTTTTTTTTTTCAATTGGTAAATTCATTTAGAGACGCATTAGTGTTAATATATGACTCTTTCTTCTGTTTAATTATTCTCATTTAATTGCAATAATTTATGTAATTTATGTTGTGAAAAGTGTATATCAATTTACAATGACTGCTAATAAAATTTAATATATACATGATGAGTTATTTATTACCCATTTACTCACGGTATGCTTGATATGCTTACCTGTAGTCTCATAAAAAGCAATTCACGTTTACCAAATGTGAAATACATGACTGGAATTTATTTGCTATGGTGCTAATCAATAATGACAAAATGCATTCAACACTTATAATTAAAACTGTTGCCGATATCAACTTAACTCCAACCATTGGTGAATTAAATTGATGTTTTTTGATGAGGAGCCCATAATTTTTACTTTTTTCATATTGTCATATTCATATTTTCCAACTAGTCGTTATATACATAGTTATTATTTTTACATTCGTATATTGCAATCAAAATAAGGCTGTTATTTTTCTTTGAATAATTATAGTCCATTCATACATATTATCATATTTGTGAAATTAAAAAAAACCCGTCCGTCGTCTCTTTCCAAAGACAAACGCGCGGGTGTCTGAATATGCGGTATTTATGTTTTTCTTTCGCATTGGCGGCTATGCAAGAAAATTAAAATAAAGTAGACTCAAAGAGGAATATTTGAAAACAATATAGTACAATGGTATACGATGCAATGTAACATATATTTTGGTTTGTAGTGAAAAGCCAAAAAAAGGGGTGAAAGGTTAGAACGACTTGGAGTACGTACCCAAGGAATCATAAATGTTTGTGTGTATAGGGTTAATATCGCTAGGTTGCCATTTCGTTATTTGAATAAGGGGCGAATATTGGATACAATTAGTTATAATTGGAGTACTAAATATAGTGGAGGTGGCATCGAGGCCACGTGTCCACAAATTTCGGATTGATATTCTGTTTGTAAGAAGAAAATAGTGAAAGTGCTCTACGTTAATTTGCAATTTTCATCTTGAAATATATTTTATATTATACATATAACATACATAATAAATTTTTTTTATGTATATTATTAAATTTAATTTCAATAAATTATATTAAATAAGTATATATTTATGTAGGAATTTTGTGAAGAGAATTAATGTGAATGTGAGATAATTTAATGTAATTGTAATATATGTGGGATGTGTAATTGTATAATTGTTGTAAATGGCTGGTGACTATAGGCTGCAGTCTTGCTGATGTTCAGTTGTTCTTTCTTCTTTCTATTGCCTTCTCCTGTGTATTCTTATCTGTCTTGACTTTTCTTGACGCCTTTCTCTCCATTCTTAAGACATTCCCTAGATAGGACCTCATCGAGCCCTAATTGGTTGATGGCGCGGTGGTGTAGGAAGATCTTTGGGTTTTACGCGTGTTCTTGTAATGTTAACGATTTCCGTGGTAACGTCGGCAATTGTTTTGGTGGCTGCAATCTATTTATTATATAAGATAAATTAGATTCATAAGCTTTTAATTTTATGTTCGATATGGAGGTTCCAGGACAGCGACCAAGAACAACGCGATTAATTTACGGAAATCATGTTTTTCACCGTGATAGCCCTGATCGATCTCGACGGAAATGGTTGTGTGCATCAAGAACATCTATACATCAGTGCCGCGTATCATTATTACGTGATGAAGATGGTGCAATTGTGTTGAGGAACCATCATAATCATCCACCGAGAAATCTACACGTACGAGAAAGGGATATACGAGCCATTCAACAAGAGGCGATCACTACTGATGACCAGCCAAACGATATCATAAATGACGTATTCAGGCGGTGAGTGAAAAAAATGAATATTTACATATATATATATATTAGCTTGTCAAATATCTCTCTTCCGCTTTTTTGCTCTTTATTCAATGCTTTATAAAAAGTGTTACAGTGATCGGATTTAGTTCAAATCTGCACCGTTTTGTTCGATAATCTGTTTCCATCTAGACGGCAACTTCATAATACCTCCCCCGTAGAAGCCCCCCTTCTTATTTGCGAAGAACTCGGACAGCCACTTTTCACAAGCCTCTTTTGAGTTCAACTTTACACCACCAAGGGCGTTCGCCATGAACAGGAACAGGTGGTAATCACTTGGCGCTGTGTCCGGGCTATATGGTGGATGCGATAAAACCTCCCATCCGAGCTCCCGTAGCTTCTGACGAGTCATCAACGAAGTGTGTGGTCTGGCGTTGTTCTGGTGGAACACTACACCCTTCCTGTTGGCCAATTCTGGACGCTTCTGGTCGATCGCCTGCTTCAAGCGGTCCAGTTGTTCGCAGTAGATGGTAGAATTAAGCGTCTGGCCATATGAGAGCACCTCATAGTGGATGATTCCCTTCCAATCCCACCAAACACACAGTAAAACCTTCCTGGCCGTCAATCCCGGCTTGGCCACTGTTTGGGACGATTCACCGGATTTCGACCACGACCGTTTTCGCTTGATATTGTCGTATGTGATCCATTTTTCGTCGCCAGTCACCATCCGCTTCAAGAATGGGTCGAGTTCGTTCTGTTTCAGCAGCATATCGCAGGCGTTGATTCGGTCCAGAAGGTTTTTTTGCGTCAAATCATGCGGCACCCAAACATCAAGCTTTTTTTTGTATCCAGCCTTCTGCAGATGGTTTAAAATGGTTTGGTGACTAACTCCCACCTCCTGGGCGATGTCACGAGATGCCACATGCCGGTCTAACTCGATGTTTTCCATGATTTGATCGGTATTTGTCGTCACAGGTCTTCCGCCGGCTGGTGTCGTGTTCACCGGCTCTGAATCGTCGAAACCATTCCTTCGCGGTTCGAAGTGATAGAGTACCATCCCCCAAAACACCATTAATCTCACGGAACGTTTCTCTAGCGGACTTGCCTTTAACGAAGGAAAACTTTAAAATAGCGCGAATTTCGGCGTTAGTGAACTCCATGTTTACACGTCTATAACTGTTGAACGCAATATCCAAACTAATCATGCATAGCGTCGTTTTGAAGAATATGTCAAGACCTTTCAAATTATGTATAGCCGCGAAATTCAAAAGACAAAAAGGCGGAAGGGAGATATTTGACAACCTTATATTATCATAAATTAGAATTATTCATATACGAATGCCTTTTCTATTTGCATTACGTCTTCTCATTATCGCGATTGAAACATCGCATGTATGCATTTGGGAATAAATATATTTATAATAAAAATAAATTAAGAATATATATATATCATGCAGTATATACATATATTGTGATGTGGTGGATTTTTCCCACCCTTCACGATGCTTTTATTATGGAAATTTTAGGGCTGCGCTGTGAAAAGAAAGATATTGTAAAATTAGTATAAGGAAAATCAAGCAAAAAGTGAGTGAGAGTAAAAAATATACTAAGGGAAGTGTACCTCGACGATGACCATCCACGAAGATCAGCAGTCCAACCAGCATCCAAAGAAGGCAACAGCAGAGATGGTCCACGATAATATAACATAAGGAAAGCAAAGTCAAGCAGGAAATAAGTAAATGAAAGCAAGCAAATAAAAGTAAGGTAGAAAAGAACTACGGAAAAATACTTACGGAAACCAATGAACCAGAGGAGAAGAAGTAGAAGATGATGGAGAACAACAATTAACACTCGAACAAATTCGGATGATGAACACTATGACACAACATACTACACATAACCTCACTTCTCAATAAATGATAACAACACTATTGGTCGCCAAGTAACATGGCGCTGTTATATCCCCGGGAATAACGCTAGAGTAGAGTGACCGACGGACGACTCACCATGGTATAGACGCATCAGTAATGGATAAGTTAGATTCTACGACATAAATATAGACATACACATATAGATTGTTTCCACAGAACATGTAACGTCAAGGAACGCGACCAATGTATATCTTTACGTATTATAAACTTAAAACATCCAACGAACTCACCTATGCAGAATTAATTATAGAATTAAATAAATAAGTAATAGTAATTATAAGTAATCAACACAGATAATTATCAATAAGAATTAACAACCAATAAACACACGAATTTATGTTCAAATAATAGATTAATGATTAACACCAACACATGAATTGACTCATGTATGCATGTATACCACCAAGTCAATTCAATCACACAAACGATACAAGTAATTGCAATAGATCATATAAATAACTATAATTGATAACTGCTCAATGCATAAGCATAAAAACCGCATAACTAACAAATGACTAATACTCATATCAACCAAAAAACAGGAAACGACACATCGAAAATACACATACGATAAACAACTAAAATTTATGCAGCTGAACCAACAGCATTCCGAAATAAACAAATAAGTTAAGACATAGAACGATGTAAGTTATTTGAACAAGCAAATGTAGCGAGATCTCAAAACTATTGATAATCATAAAAACAACAAGCAATTCTAAGTAATGATCACGCCATACGCGACATCGATCGCCCTCACACGATATCACAAGGGTCTCACCCCATATCACATAACGATAAGGGATGTCGCGAGCGTAGACAAAACTACGAGTAATAACTCCCACCAAATCGAGACGCATCAGATGACGTGTTAACTAAGCTTATATAATAGCTGTAAAACATGCAAAACGGCACTTCTATTACAACATCAGTTTCGTCGACATCTTCGATAATCTCAATCGAGCGAATCAGAATCTCACATCAAAATCTTAAGTTCAATTAAGAATACTTTGAAAAGACGAGTCGTTAGTCTTCATAGAATCGAGTAATTGAGAATCTCAAAGCAATTGCTAATCGCAAAAGTAACAATATCAGTGTTCAGTTTTCACTGAGAGCAGTCGATAATTAATTGACTGCTCAAATGGTGTCAAGAGGGCACCAATAGTCAATTGCTCAACTTTGCAATGGTTGCCGCTCAATTGTGACGACTCATCACGGATGATGGTCGTCACCTATGCAAATGTGACCGTAGCGCCTTAAGGGCTGCGCTAACTCTTACTGTTGATTGGCTCAGGGCGCTGACCGTGAACTTGGCCTATTTTCTCACCAGATGACGACGGTGGAATAGGTCAAGTTTGCTTCCGCGTTCACGTTCCATCACTCAACGAACAGGAATCAATTGTATTGCGCAGAAACAAAATATTGTAAAACATTAGTTGTAAACATTAGATGCACTCGTACCAATTGTACACCGCGTGGTGACGTCATTTGGGCAAGCCAAGAAAAACTATTGTATGTAATTCATTGAGTATCTCATCGATCACCAATTTCTCATCATCAAGTTCTCAATTGTTTTCCGTTCAATCTTATGTTGTGTACGGCTCAACCAATATTTTTCTCATTGTAATTATTTTATTCAACGAATTGTTAAATCCAAGCTCATGCGTCGTTGACCGCGTGGCCGGCAACGAATATATAGATATTTTTTATTCAATCATTTGTTCATCCACTCAACATTGTACATTTCTCACCAATATGATTTATAATTTTACTATCTTTTTGTTATGTTCGCCTTTTTTTCATCAGTGTTCGATTTCATTTGTTTTGAATTTAATTAAGATTAATAAACTAAGTACGCAGTAAAAGATTCCTGCGTACAAATAGTAGATTGCTGAGCAAAACAATATTATATTCAAGTCCCTGTCCAATAATCCCCATAAACACCAACTCAAGTTAATTCTCAAACAATCAGTTATAAGATACGATCAAACAAAACCCCAGTAATTGAAGTAGAAGTAATAATAGTCATAAGTGAACTACAGTGTAAATTTCATTGTGTAACGAATTAACCGTTTATCAACATTTAAATAAAAGAGCAACAATTGATTTGACGATAATTCTCCAAGTGTCTCAGTTAATTCAACCGCGCATAGCGGCGGTGATTGTCCGAACTACCCTTATTGAAGAGCTGTGGGTGACGGTCGGTAAGCGAACTGAGAAATCTGAAACAAGACTCGCAAAAGGGCAAGTGACATCTGCTGATCTACGCCTGAATTCGCTCTAACTCCGCAAGTACATGCGACCTCTCCCGCAGGACGTAACAGCGCCATTAGTGCAGGTTAGTGTAGTGTGGAGGCGCATCGGACAGTGACAACAACCAATGAGATGGGGCGCTTCGAAATTGTTACAAGCTGATGCCTCCCACCACATACAAAACATGCGGCGTGGGAGAAAAAAAGGCATCACTAGTAAAGGAGAGGAAATGATATGACAGAGAGGAATAGAGATGGGGGCGCCTCAGTCTAACCACCAACAATCCAAACAGCCAATCATCATCCGGAAAGCGAATACTGCCTTGTTCTTGAATCCCTCCACTGGTGCAATCAACAGGCAAGTGGGGGACAAAAAAACATCACCCAATGGAGACAACAGTAGATACGACAAGGATGCAAAATCACCAACCTGGATCTAGCCAATCAATCATCGATAAATGACGCTAGATTCCAGGAATTGGTGAAGAATGGGCGGAACTGTGCTGTTGCCGACCAAGAAGACGTCGCTGGCGATTGTGATCATCACTTCCACGTAGGATTTTGTAGCAAAAAGGTTGCGTGTGCGTAATTGTGTGAATTGGCGACTAACAAAAAAGTATATTTGAGGCTGTGTGGAAAAGATTGTGTTGCGAAGTCCTGCGAAGTATTGTGAGTCGCGAAACAGTATTGTGTACGAGTTTTGAGTTGTGTGAGAGACGACAAGTATAATTGTAAATAGATTTGATTGTATAAAATTCTCTAAGCGTCGCTGGCCATGAGGCAGGATAGCGCGTGGCGAGAAAACCGACATTATTGTAACATTAGATTTCACAGCGCAGCACCCTTCGAAGATCCGTGGTTTAGTCAACCACCCTATTGTTTCATTTTGTATATTACTTCGTTCCAACATTATCGAACAAGTATTGTGCGAAATTTATTAATATTTTTACATTACTGTTGAGAATATTATTTGTGATCATTATCCCGTAATTAATGTAAGCGTGATGCGAATGGCGCCAAGCGTCCTGGATGAACATTTAAGTAATTTAAGTTATTATTGTTCAAATAATATATCAAATAAGGTAAATACGCATTGTTGTATGCCCGTCACTCCTACGACCTACAAATTTCCAAAAAAGTTGGGTTATTATTTATTGGAAATATTATTATCATATCAATTATCAAAGAACTATTGTTTTTTTCCTCATTAAATAGAGACCACATGGCGAAATGACCATTATCAATATTCCAAAAAAATATCTTGAACTGTTATTATCATCATTTATTTTCTTTTCACCATCGTCACATCCAAATTATCTTCAATTATGTTCATTTTGTTCCGTCACTGACCATCAGTGGCAGCACTTCCCGGGCTGCACTTATTCGCGCCCTTAGTTTGAGAGGTTGGCGCATCTCGGTCATGCGCACAACCCTCATTAATATGCATAACTCAACCGCGCAACTCGTCAATATTTCTGGGCCTATCAACTAATAGAAAAATCATGCCACTCATGCGCGTCTAATGATCACTCAATCAATCTTCGCTTGCTAACACCTCAACTCACCTCCAAGCTCATGAGCACGCCGACTCATCTTTTATTCTCATTGTTCGACCAGCTCTCATAGTGTACGTGTTCAACTCGTATTAATTCGTTGTGTAAAATCGCTCGTCTAAATTGTGTATTCAGTGTTATTATTTGTAAAACTCATCAGTGCAACTCTTGTAAAAAACTCTGTGTGAATGAATGAAATCAATTATATTAATTTATAAGTACGACTCGTTGTGTAATTGCAGTGTGTGAAAGCGTGCAAGACGAGGAATTGTCTCGTGGCGTCTGACCACGCGGTCAATCTTTTATTACTCAACATTCAAGTCAGATCATTTTGTGCACCCTCATTTGTTTAACTCTTATTCCATATCATTTAAGTAAAACAGTGCTGATCACTGTTTGTAATAACATCAGTGAAACTCATTTCAATTGTGCATCCTCATTTCGTTCAACTCATTAAGATTGGCACTGAAATCAACATACAAATTCAACTCAATTACATTAATCAGTATTGCTCATGTTTCCTTCTTTGTATACTAGTGGAATGTGTGTCTGAGATAATAAATTTGTTTATATTTTTGTTACACGAAATTAATCTTATCAACATTTCTCCACCTCAATCACCCCGACAAATTTCCAGCAATTATTTTTAAATTGTTTTGTAACATCTGAAACACATTTATATTGTATTAATTAGTTTTTCCACGTCATCCTAATTGCATTTATCTGAATAAAACATTCATTATTGTTTATACCGTACATGTTGTAGTTCTAATATTATTTTTGGAATATATTTGTCATGATTAATCAGTTTTCCCTAGATGCTGTAGAAAAAACTAGGGTGGCATCTCTCGGATTGCGTGCATTGGTAATGCTTCGTTCATTTGTCGGAAGTATTACCAATCACAGGTAAATAACGCTGAAGGTGTGGAAAAATTGGGGCACAAAAATAAGCGCCTTCACAATATATATGTTTGAGATGTTACCAAACACAGTAAAAAAAGAAATGCAGGATATTTGTCGGGGTGATTGAGGTGAAGATAATTGGCACAATTATTTCCTCAACAAACAATATAAAAATAAAATTCAATCTGACACACAAATACAAAAATAATGAGCAATACTCTTTTAATATTCTATTGGTTTGATTTGACTTAATTGACTGAATTAAGTGTTCTAATAATTATTGAGTGCAGTGCCAATCTGGATGAGTTGAGCTGATGAGGATGCACATTTGAAGGAATTTCACTGATGCTATTGCAATCACCCAGCCAGCGTGGAATGTTGCAGCAATGTTCTGAACCTTGCACAACATTCCGAATGTTGCAGCAACATTCATGCAGCATTCCAGTGGCAACATTACAATGTGAATGTTGGAGCAACATTCATGCAACATTCCAGTAGCAACATTACAATGTGAATGTTGCAGCAACATTCCTGCAACATTCCAGCAACATTCCAGTAGCAATATTGCGGAGTAGGGCGTCATTTTCTGAATCTTTACTTATATCTTGATTAGCCCGTGTTATTTTAATTATACCTATATCAAGTTCAGTAATGGTTAAGTTTACTCATTAAATTTGCCATCTGAGTTTTAGTGAAGTTTCGCGAACTGGTTATGAATATTGCACGAATATTGTAGCGCTGTATCATAATTATGATATATTTCTTTATGTTTGTTTATTGAGTAATGGTATTCATATTTATAAAGCAATATTTTTCTGCAACATTGAACATTCCTGCAACGTTCCTGCAACATTCCACGCTGTCTAGGGATATGCACGTGCAAACATGTTTCAAACTTTGCAATATTAGTAAGTGTACAGCTTATTAAGTTTGCCATTTGAGTTTTAGTGGAGTTTGGCGAGTTGTTTATGAATATTGCAGGGATATTGAAGTAATATTGCTGGAATGATGCAGGAAAATTGTAGCAATGTATTATAATTATGATATATTAATATATACTTTTACTAACCCGAGTAAAAAAAATTATATATTATTGTATATGAAGTATAGTCCTATATAACTATACATAATTATATATAATTTTCATATAAATATATATATTTTTATCTAATCCTGAATTATATTCGAATTGCAGATTTCGGGTAAAAAAAATGGAATTGAATTCAGTTTATGAGATTATTATGAAACATCCAACTAAGCTTCTAAATAAGTGAAGACTGATAAGTTGTATTGATAATGAAAATATAATTTATTCAGGAGCACATATACCATATATTCATCACAGGTCATAATTAATATGAAAACATCTCATTCAAATAACATGGTTTTGTCCGTGCAATGTATGACATAGTGCAATTGCAAAATACTCTCTTCGTGAATTTGGTATTGTCCACATTTTATAAACTATATCTGACTTGAGACATGTTGTTAATGCATGGCACTTATCTTTAACAATTACAAATATGGATAACATAGCCGAGGAACATGGATTCTCATATACAATATCAATTTTTTCGAAACGTTTAATAATAAAATATATTTGAATCGGTAACACTTTCACGATATTCTGCACTTGATAAATGTTTTTATCTTCCAGCATCACTATACTGTCATGGAAGTTACAACAATTTAAATAAAATCCATTAGTTTTTATTGATTTATACTGTACAAATTCTTGTCCAAAGAAATAGTTCAATAAGGGTCCATCCAGATGCTCCCGCTGCAGTTTGCAAGTGCGTAATTGAATCCCTTGATTCATACGAAACATATATTTCTCGCTTACTCGGCGTGCTATTTGTTGTAATGGTTTATCACCTTTCCTTATCAAACGTTTAAGACATAACAAATAATTTTCGAAATGAAAAGCGCTAAAATAATCTAACACTCCGTATTCCCTAACTTCTTTCGCGAGATGAAGCAGATTGTGAACATTATACGAAATAAATTTTTTTCCATATACATTCTCAAATTTTCTCACGAAATATATGATCAAGTTTTCAGCATATGCAATATTACTTTCATCTATTATTAGTTTTGGGTTAGTAAGAATTGATATTGCTACATGCAACGACACAAAGTGCTCATATTTTTTTTGGTCCAAGATCGATTTCAATGCAAGAGGCCCCGTATACAGTAAGAATTGACGAAACTCAGTTGCTTTCCAAAATTTGATTTCTGTGAGAGTTCTCGGTTTTCTGTTGAATTCTCTTGGAGTCGTATATTTATACGCACACTATCTTGCCGAAATTCTGTCTACGGAAGCTCTTCCCAATTTGAATGGAAGTGGACCTACTATCCATAGTAGTAGTAGCTTTTTCATCACTCCTAAGCATACTAAATGCATGTAACCTTGTGTTACATTCGAAACCAAACCAAGGTATGTCTTTCAAAATTGTCTCACCATGATGATAATTCTTATCACTCTGCAAATAAAAATCTTCATCGGTCCTCAGTGGACTGGGAGGATCTTCGTAAGGAAAACACGTAGTTCCAGCAATCGATCGCCTGATACTTGTACACTTGGAGCAACTGGAAAAACCAGTGTGTCCTTTAGTATTCAATATAAATGATTTGGCCGGCACATCACAAATAATTTTATCAAGAGTCACAGTAATAATTTTTTGCTTATACGTGAATCCATTTTGTACTACTGCTGTTATTTCGTTCACAAACGATGACATGAACTCATTAGCACATTGTGGTTTGCCTTTGCCATGAAAAATTCCAACCATTTGAATTGATTTCGTTGTTTTCTCTGATACAAGAATTGGCCATAAGCTTTTGGTTGATGATCTTGTTAACGGTAACCCATCGACATTTAGTGACAAATTTAAATGATTCACGGGGAGATTAGCATCGTTGTATTCATCCATAAATGCTGCCAATGCTGGTTCCAATCCCATGTGTACATAATCTCCTCCTTGCATAGGTACTATGTTAGTGGTCTCAGTTGTTCCAAGCAGTGTATTGGCAGTTTTAGGTAATCCACAACCAGGAAAATTCGATAATAATATTTTTAAAAGCTTGCCGATTGCCGTATGATTAACTGACTTGTTGCGTCGAGCCCATACACGTAAGTCGTCTTCTAATGAATCATTCTCAGCTTCTTCATCAGATGTGATAATTTCATTCAGATCATTTTCAAAGGAAAAACCGTCATCACGTTCGTTGTTTGCTGCAGCTACATCACGTACATTTCTGTCAAGTAATTCGTCATCATCCAATTCATCAGGCTGTATATTATTTTCGATTGTTGCAACTCATTCTTCTAAGGTATTATTTTCACTGTTATAACTGGAATTATTTATATCGACGAAGCTTTCATCACATGCGGTTTCTCCCGCATCAAAAATTGGAGCATTAGTGACAATATTTGTATTTGACAAAATTTCTATATTCTCTCTAATAAGCCTCCTTTGGTGTCTACGAGAACATTCACCAAATAATTTTCGCCTTTACTTCTTATCTTCCATTGTATAATTGAGTGTATTCCGAAATATAATGGTATAAATGGAAAAAAATTTTTTAATTGGAATGCACTTGAAACGTTTCTTGCCCATATACCGATTACTTGATTGAATTTACTCTAACCGTATTTTCTAAAAATAATTCTGAAAAAGTCGCTCGTGTTTGACGGAATAAACCTTACCCTCCCTTAATATTATCATTTATTTTTATTGTAATTATTTTAACTCGACGCACCTATTTTTATTCTTTTACTCAATAATTTCTTATATTTGTGATTATTTTTCGGGGCGTGTTTATTCCTAATGAAACGTTAGTGTATTTTACTACGCTTTCATATTTTTTCTGCACTCCCCTCTTCCACTTTTGTGTAGTGTATGGATGATGAAATCCTCCACCTCTGACGCAGGTAGTTGGAATGCTGGAATTCAGTTGTGCCTGTAGTGTCTCGTACATTGTCACAAATTACTCAATTAATACTCTTCAAGCACGTGCCTTGTGAAAAACGTGGAATCTTTGTGCAGAATTTCATGCCCGATTACTGTATTGAAAAGTGTATAATTTTCAGTTGAAATTAAAATATTTCAAATACGAATAAATATTCTTAAAATTTCGAATATTCATAATTGCGAGCTAATATTCATATACGTTCATAGTTTACATAACCTACTTCTACGACAAACACGTGGTCTAAATACTGATTAGTATCGTAAAAAGAACGAATATCATAAATAATAATATACTTAAAATAAACGAGGTGAGTACAATGTAGTATTCATTTATATCAAACTATTGCGAATGAAAATAAAATTTTTTTAACGATTCCTTGGTCACTTTTTTTAGCCATACAATGAATAAAAATCACGTAAAAAAGTATACAATCGCTCAATTCAACGATGGACTGCAAATCATTCCAACCTGCTGGTTGAACTCGGCGAAGGACAAAAGCGCGTGGCCGAGCCATATTAAGTCACAAATGTCATTGGAGAAATGTATAGTAGCAGCAGTTATACCAGGTGAAAATTGGGATTTCTGCGATGTTGAACGTTGTTTTGGATCGACCGGTATGTAATCCCCATGGAAAAAAAATCCAAAAAAAAAAATATATGTATCAAAAACTTATTTATGACTGATTAAATTATTTAATTTTGTATTATGTAGATGATTGGACTCGGGCCAAGGAGAAGCTTGCCGAGGCAGAAGAAACATCATGTCTCATCGACTCTGATAATGTGTCAGATAACCGACGGGCAATGCTTTTGAAGAAGCGACGGAGAAAACGGGCGAAGAAAATTATATCTGATGAAGACAGTAGTAGCTCGACAGATGGAGAAATACGTATCCAAAGGAGTAATAAAATCACGGAAAATAAACCGGATAAATCTGCAGACAACTTGGTGCTGCCCCTCCCGCCCGCGATTCATTCATCAACACCGGCACGTACCAATATTTTACTGCAAACGTCAAATAAAGGAAATGTACGATCAAACACTTCGCAGCATTCATAAGGTAAGCGTTCCAACAAAATAGCTATCCATAATAACTGTTGCTTAGGACAATTTAATCCATGTATTTCCAATGGCTTTTAGTTCATGGAAACAGTGCTAATATCGAAAAAAAAGAAAGAATGCGAATGCCAGAAAAGAGTGCTACTTATAGGATGTTTGAGAATGTACGTGAGTAGCTGGTATTATAGGGAGTATTGGACAGGGACTTGGCTAATGTGAAAATGCTCGGTGAATTTTATATTGGTACGCAGGAACCATTCAACTGCGTACTTGAATTTATTCACTTAATTAATTAACGAAATATTAATAATACAAAAAGAGAAAATAAATAACGATGAGAAACGGTAGCAAAGATTATATGTGGATATTAATAATGAATATAATGAGATAAGTAGAAAATATATATATATATATCGTCGTTGCCGACCACGCGGTCAACGACGCTTGAGCTTGAGTTTTCACAATTTTGTCACAAAAATAATTATAAGCTAAAAAATATTGGTTGAGACGTGTACAAAATAGTGTCGAGAACAAAACAATTACCAGTTTGATGGTGATAACTTAATGATCGCTGAGATAACCGATGAATTGATACTAGTTGAGCTTGGACTTGCCCAAATGGCGTCACCACGCGGTTTACAAATTTTACCGAGAGTTGAGTTTTACTATTTTAATTTATATTATGAGAATTCGTCGAGCAGTACAAAATTATTGAGTCGCTATTATGAGCGAGATTCACTGAGTCATACAATGTTACGTGAATTTCACTTGAGCACAGAAACGATACTTTTACTTAATGACTAAATGGTGAGTCGAGCGGAGAAAACTTATGTCGCGTGCGCTATTGACGACTTGTCCACGATGACTGAGAGTGATTGATGGGACGTGAACGCGGAAGTGAACATGACCTATTCCACCGTCGTCATCTAGTGAGCAAATAGGCCAAGTTCACGGTCAGCGCCCTGAGCCAATTAGCCGTAAGAATTAGCGCAGTCCTTAAGGCGCTACAGCCCCATTTGCATTTGTGATGGCCACCATCCGTGGTGACTCGTCAAAATTGAGCGGTAACTATGGCAATTGAGGCATCGTCTATTGGTGCCCTCTTGACACCAGTTGAGCAGTCAATACTTATCGACTGCTCCCAGTGAAAACTGAACATAGGATAACGGGAGAAAATGCAGCTTTCACAAGTACAGGATGCGATAACACACTGGATGACAATATGTCTGAACTAAGTAAGAATAATTTAAAAAACTTCAAAAATGAGCCAAATTAACTTTTTTAATGCAAAATTTTGGTTTTCAGATTTCCGAAAATTTGTTGTAAAAGCCATAACAAGCCTGGTTGTGGAGGTTATAGAACTGCAAAAAAAAATCGATGCAGTCACAGGTGTGAATATCCAAATTCAACCAAAAGATGATGGAGAATTATCTGAAGAGGAGTTCCACAGGTTCCCCATCATCCAGTCAGAAGATGATGTGACGATAATTGAAAAGAAATTGAAGGATCGGATATTTTACAAAAAAATGGTATGGTAACTACAATTCAATATCTATCGGAGATAGTTTTTACTCATAAATTTCAGTTACAAAATGTGCTGACATATTATTTGTCTGCAAAAATCACCTGAAGGTGATGATATCATTAATCAACGCCGAAAGCGCACCAGAGCACATACGGATCAAAAAAGTAAGAATGATGCGCATTGATATTAATTCTTTTGGTGATTACTAATTCAAGTTATGAGCATGCTAAAATACTGAATAGAAACACATGATACTTTCTCATTATAGTATTCCAAAAGATTTAAATATCAAGTTTCTTTATTAATTCCGCATATGACTGGTTGCTGAGTTTCATTAATTTGTGTATATAGATTTATATTAATCACTACCTAATGGAAAGGCACAGAGAGTAGAAATTTGAAGTACTCCAAAAGAATTTGTATGTGTGCAACTAATTCTATACTATTCCTTTCCGATTATGCGTGACCGTAATAATTCTTTATCAATTTCGTCTTTCGAAATGCTACTTTTCATTGTATATTGACCAATGATTATCAATGTGGTGTGACGGCGCTTCTTTTTATACAACAATTTTTCCACGCCGTCAGCGATATTTTATCAGGCGTCGGTAATATCTCGGACAATTGACCGGAATATTACCGCAGCACACAACACAAGGGATGCCACCCTAGTTTTTTACTACAGAACCTAGGGAAACTGATGAACATGAACGATTGGGTTTCAAAACAATATAATCATACCACAACTTGTACGAAAACATAATAACGAGTGTTTTATTTAATTAAATGCACCTGAAAAATGCCATAGTGGCGAGCACATAACATGACGTGGAACAATATAGATTTTTCCGGATGATAGATGATGAACGGAAGTAAAATAATGGTTATGATGATTCTTATAATTTATATAAAAAAGAAATATAACAGAAAATAGCGTTTATCGCCAAAAAATAATTATCTGTATTATCGATCTCTTAACTTTAATATAATTTATAAGCCGCAGGAATGACGGGTCTACAACAATGCGTATTAATTTGTATTTCGTATTGAACAATATGCGCACTTACACCTAAATTTTCATCATAGCCGCATGGCGTCATTCGCTTCGTACGTACAATAATGGCATAATAACGATCACTAATAATAATTATAACAATGATATGAAAATAACAGTAACTTCCGGAAAAATTAGATACACAGTGACCTTCAACAAAATTGGGAATGAAATATTAGCTTGTCAAATATCTCCCTTCCGCTTTTTTGCTCTTTATTCAATGCTTTATAAAAAGTGTTATAGTGATCGGATTTAGTTCAAATATGCGCCGTTTTGTTCGATAATCTGTTTCCATCTAGACGGCAACTTCATAATACCTCCCTCGTAGAAGCCCCCCTCCTTATTTGCGAAAAACTCGGACAGCCACTTTTCACAAGCCTCTTTTGAGTTCAACTTTACACCACCAAGGGCGTTCGCCATGGACAGGAACAGGTGGTAATCACTTGGCACTATGTCCGGGCTATATGGTGGATGCGATAAAACCTCCCATCCGAGCTCCCGTAGCTTCTGACGAGTCATCAACGAAGTGTGTGGTCTGGCGTTGTCCTGGTGGAACACTACACCCTTCCTGTTGGCCAATTCTGGACGCTTCTGGTCGATCGCCTGCTTCAAGCGGTCCAGTTGTTCGCAGTAGATAATAGAATTAAGCGTCTGGCCACATGGGAGCAGCTCATAGTGGATGATTCCCTTTCAATCCCACCAAACACACAGTAAAACCTTCCTGGACGATTCACCGGCCTTCGACCACGACCGTTTTCGCTTGATATTGTCGTATGTGATCCATTTTTCGTCGCCAGTCACCATCCGCTTCAAGAATGGGTCGAGTTCGTTCTGTTTCAGCAGCATATCGCAGGCGTTGATTCGGTCCAGAAGGTTTTTTTGCGTTAAATCATGCGGCACCCAAACATCAAGCTTTTTTTTGTATCCAGCCTTCTGCAGATGGTTTAAAATGGTTTGGTGACTAACTCCCATCTCCTGGGCGATGTCACGAGATGCCACATGCCGGTCTAACTCGATGTATTCCATGATTTGATCGGTATTTGTCGTCACAGGTCTTCCGCCGGCTGGCTTATCCATGGTGTCGTTTTCACCGGCTCTGAATCGTCGAAACCATTCCTCCGCGGTTCGAAGTGATAGAGTACCATCCCCCAAAACACCATTAATCTCACGGAACGTTTCTCTAGCGGATTTGCCTTTAACGAAGGAAAACTTTAAAATAGCGCGAATTTCGGCGTTAGTGAACTCCATGTTTACACGTCTATAACTGTTGAACGCAATATCCAAACTAATCATGCATAGCGTCGTTTTGAAGGATATGTCAAGACCTTTCAAATTATGTATAGTATTGCCAGATACGAGCTCTGTAGCGCTTTGTACATAGCCGCGAAATTCAAAAGACAAAAAGGCGGAAGGGAGATATTTGACAACCTTATATATTAATTAATGACTACACCACGGATTCTAGAAAGTTGCTGCACTGTGAACAATACTATTCGCAATGAAAATGGCTGTTATCTCGCCGCGTGCTATTATGCCTCGTGGACAGCGACGCTTCGAGATTTCGCTAATTATTTAAATCTACTTACAAAGTACCGTAGATCTTTCGCACACCACACTCAACTCTCAACAATACTCTCTTATAATTTCAACTACCACTTCACTACTTCCGACTACCTATTCCCGCCACTTCACTATTTCATTCGCAACTTCACTATTTCATTCAATCTTTGTTCTCTTATTTTTAATAGCCGATTGGCTATGGACCGTGATTTTACCACCAAGTTGAAGCCTTGACCTAAGGGCAGGGGGTCACAAAGTATGACGAGAAGACTTGTCTTGCCGAAACACAGCCATTATCGTTTGAATTGTCGTCTCTGACGCAAGTGCACTGAAGTATTGCTGAATTCGTGAAGTGCAAAAGAAGAGTACAATAGTCGAACGAGAACGCAAAAATACGTGAGGAAGTCCACGCACAAAATCGTCGCTGACGAGAGTAAATCTAAAGTGAAAGGGACGAAGAATTGCTGAGTCCAGTCTCTGAGCCAGCCGTGGATCCTGAGGGCCGAGAGATAACGCCAACCGAGAAAATTATCGGTGGTAAGCGAACCAAACATCTTTTCATTTCGGGCAGTGTCGTATCGCGGTATTATTTGCATTGTTGAACGTTCGCATCAAAGGTAGTAGCGCCTTGAAGCGCGTGTAAATAATGTTTGTGATATTCATTTTCGCTACGGGGCAAGTTTAATTTCGTATTAACAATTTTCTGTAAAGATTTGCATCGCGAACGAGTAGTGAATCGACATTTCAACTGGACAAGTATGCGGCGAGACAATAGTAGTGCGCGTTAACTGAACGAATTCGTCGTGCGTTGTTCGGGTCGGTCTGTATGCGGGTGTGAGTGCGAGAGAGAGCGAGCGATCGTAGGTCAGGCTTTGTACGCTTTGAGGCGCCGTGCTGCATTGTGCGCGCTTATACCAAGGGGGAAGTAGTGACGTCTACTTTCTCTTTTTGGGCACTAACTGATTTGTCGACTACACGAACACTTATGATCTAAATGAAAAACGATTTATCGAGTCAGTTGGTGATATAATGGTATTTAAGTGGAATTGTTGTATTCTACAATAATTATTTTCATAGCGATTAATTAATTTAAATAGTAGTTTCAATATCATTGAGTGGATTTAAATATTTTGTCCAATCTCGACATTCAATTTTATTATTAATTTTATAATACTCTCGAATTCCCCGTCATAATATATATATCAGAATAAATTAAGAATAAATATATATATATATATATTTATTCCCAAATGCATACATGCGATGATATAATTGCGATAATAGGAAGACGTAATACAAATAGAAAACGCATATAATTTCGATTACACTTTAATATGAACTTGAAGAAATATAAAGGAAAAACTATAGCATATACTGCAATTAAATTTTTCGCTGTACAATATGCAGATCCCAATGTCTCAATCTTATGTGTATGTGCGTTTGTGTGGATGCGTGCTACATAGTAATAGCAATATGTATTATTATACAGTTATTCAATAATAAATTATATTTTCTATTGAATTGTCATTTTTTTTTCATACTATAAGATTTTGTATATTATATCAATTATCCTAAACAGAAAGTCCGACATCATTTCAATTACTGCGTATAAAGTGATATTAATATACAATTCAAGATTTGGAAAGTAATAGTATATATTGTGACGTGGAAAACGTCATCTCGGTCCTCGACTGGCGTACGCGGCTATGCTACGCAACAGTACGCATACTGGATGCGTAAATAAGGAGCAACAGCAATCACCGCGAAAAACATCAACCATGAGTCAAGGAGGTAGAGGTAGAAAACTCTGAAAACATCGACTGAGGGAGAATTTTATTTGTTCGAAGGGACTTCGTCACGATGGACAACAGCGATAGTGGAGGGGATGAAGCAAGACTCGAGCGAGCCGGAGCCCGAAGAAAATCGAAGGGAGCCGAGGAGACTTCGGGGCTGTGCCGCCTGCGATAGCCTGGGACAACGAGAGAAAAATCATTGAATAATTAACGGCGGTAAATTCAATTTCCTAGATCGAATGCGAGAAGGATAGGATGATGTGAACTTCGAGAATGCGGATGTTATGCTGAATGCACTATTCTAAGACGAATCTGTACGTAAATAATGTATGAATGATGAATGTAAAACTCGAGGGGGGCCGCGCATTAATATTATTTGGTGCGACAAATTCGGGTGAAATTAGTGCTCAGTGCGGGGAGGCGTGACAATTGAGTGGAAAATTTAGGCCAGGACAATGAACGATTGGCTATCGACAGTGATTTTACCACCAACTTGAAGCCTTGACCTAAGGGAAGGGGATCACAAAGGATCGAGAAGACGCTTGCCTTGCCGAAAATTAGTCAGAATCGTTTGGATTGTCGTCGTTGACGGAAGCCCACAAAAAGTTACTTTAAAAATCGTGAAGTGTGAAAGTATTAGTGCGCCCAAGTCCAAATCCAAGAATAAAAAGTTGAAGGTGACGCTGAGGGCAGAAATAGCGTGAATAAGTCCACGCTGAAATCGTCGCTGACCAAGGAGAAGAGAAGGAAGAGCAGAGGGAAATCGCTGCAACCATCGCAGAGCCAGCCGAGTGTTTCGAGGGTTGATAAATAAATCCCAGGAGGAAGTCATTGTTGGTAAGCGATTTATCCATCTTTCATTTCGGGCAGTGTGGCATCGCGGATCGTGTTACCCCGTGAACGTTTGCATCGGACCGATTGGCGCCTCGACGAGCGCGGAAATTATAACTTGCCAGTATTCATTTTCGCACGGGTAAATAATCCAATTACTGATCAATAACTTCTCGTATAAGACTTTGTATCGCGGAAGTGTTCCGAGTGGAATTATTTCATTTGGGCGAGTACGCGACGAAACATTTTGTGCGCGTGAGCTTGTTGAACGGCCTATATTTTGTGCGCGTCGTTAGTATGCCTGAATGAGTATAGATAGAGTTTAGACAGAGTTTAGATAATATTGTGCAACATCAGAGTTCATGTAAATGTTATTTCGCGATATTTGAACTGATTTAAATATTATTGAGCGATATATAATGGGGTTGAATATTATTATTCGATACACGATTTGATTTGAATATTATTGTGTAACATATGCTTTAATTTAAATGTTATTTTTCGATACATGAATTGATTTAAATATTATTGTGCCACATATGAATTCATTTAAATGTTATTTTTCAGTATATGATTTAATTTAAACATTATTTCGAGAGCGACTATTTCAGTCAAATATTGTCATGAAATTACGAGATTTCATTTAATTAATATTCCATTTATCTATTGTATCACAATTACTGAATTGTTCATTTAGATATTATTTCACAGCGTAGCGTATCGCGAATACTCACTTTTCGTTTACTTCTATTTTTATGTAATGTTTTGTATGGAAATTATAATGTTCATCTAATGTTACTTCCATTACGAGTGGTATTGAAAACTATTATTGTCAAGTACGACTACTACATTTTTGGATGATACTGAAATTATTCTTCAACTTTTTTTTTGTCGTTTTGAAGCACATTATTGTAATTCTTTTCGTTATATTTCGAGTCATTATTTCTTTAATGTTCTTACATGTGTCGGGTCAATCGATTAAAAATTTTGTTTATTATTATTCAAATCTTTATTATGTTCATTGAGGTCACGTCAATTGCATTAATTCCATAATAAATAATCGCCGTGGTCATGAACTCATTGAGACTAATTATTGTTGCTGAAGCGCCCTGTATTGTACCCATTTTACCTTAGGTTGCCCAACTACGTGAACCCAGCCGCCTCCGCGTGCTGAAGAAGAGCCGAGCTGTGCACATTCGCATTTCGCTGCGAGTTTCTTTTTTTTCATTCCGCTTCGATATTGGTCACGAGGGGAATCGTGGTTCCATAGGGGGACCTGGCGCCCAACAACTAATTTTGTTCCACCAAGGAACTAAGAGCCATTTTTGTCTATTTCCCGAGTTTGGAGCTGCCTTATAATTATGAGGGATTCGCTTTCGAATTCCCCGTCATAATATACAAGGTTGCCCATATTCGAAGCCCCCATCAGGCAACACTAACTTTTGACAGCGATGTCAAATCGACTAATGACATACCGCGTTCGAAGCGTCATTCCAAGCAGATTTTTACCATGGAACAGTACACGCCACACGAACGCTCTAAAATTGTTGAAATTTACATTCAACAAAATTAGTCAAAGTGAAAGCTCAACGTGCTTTTAAAAAAATAAATAAAGTGAAAAGTGCGCCTTCCAAAAAAACAATTTATCGTTTATATGAAAGTGTTCCGTCACTGACCATTAGTGGCAGCACTTCCCGGGCTGCACTTATTCGCGCCTTTAGTTTGAGTGGTTGGCGCATCTCGGTCATGCGCACAACCCTCATTAATATGCATAAGTCAACCGCGCAACTCGTAAATATTTCTGGTCCTATTAACTAATAGAAAAATCATGCCACTCATGCGCGTCTAATGATCACTCAATCAATCTTCGGGGGCTACCAACTCACCCCACCTTCAACTCACCACCAAGCTCTAGAGGACGCCGACTCATCTTTTACTTTCATTGTTCGACCAGCTCTTATAGTGTACGTGTCCAACTCGTATTAATTCGTTTTGTATACTCGCTCGTCTAAATTGCGTATTCAGTGTTATTATTTGTGAAACTCATCAGTGCAACTCATGTAAAACTCTGTGTGGATGAATGTAATAAATTATATTAATTTATAAGTACGACTCGTTGTGTGATTACAGTGTGTGAAAGCGTGCAACACGAGGTATTGTCCCGTGGCGTCTGACCACGCGGTCAATCATTTATTTCTCAATCAATCAAGTCAAATCATTTTGTGCACCCTCATCTGTTCAACTCTAGTTCAATATCATTCAAGTAAAACAGTGCTGATCACTGCTTGTAATAACATCAGTGAAACTCATTCAATTGTGCATCCTCATTTAGTTCAACTCATTAAGATTGGCACTGAACTCAACGTACAATTTCAACTCAATTAAATTATCTGATTTTTAATCAGTATTGCTCAGGCATTATTTGCATACTAGTGTGAATGTGTGTGTGTGAGATAATAAATTTTGGTTATATTTTTTGTTACACGAAAATAATCTTGTCAATCAATCTCCACCTCAACCACCCCGACAAACTTTCAGCAGTTATTTTTAAATTGTTTTATAAAATCTCAAACAGAAGGATTTACAACTGGTGATGCTTTTGCTAACCCAACGAGGCCAAATAAAAAGCGACCAACGCGATCGGATGAGAATATTGCAGCCGTACGAGCCACTTTACAACGCATTTTACGTGTTGATTTGCATTTGTTTCCGTACAAGATTCAATTGACACGAAAATTGTTGCCTACCGATAAGCCACGTCGATTGGAATGGGCCCAAAGAGTCATCGAAATGGCTGAAGAAGACGAGCAATTTTGGCATAAAATTATAATGACCGATGAAGCTCATTTTCAGTTGAAGGGAACGGTAAACAAACAAAATTGCCGTATTTATGCAACTAAAAATCCACAAGAGATTCAAGAGGTACCTCTTCACGATGCAAAAGTCACTGTTTAGTGCCGCGTTTGTGCTAAAATGGTCATTGGACCGTTCTTTTTCGAAGATGATAATGGCCACACGGTCACTGTTAATCAGAAGCGTTATCGCGATATGATAACCAATTTTTTCATGCCAATTATTCGTCGAAAACGTATGGGGAACTACTGGTTTCAACAAGACGGCGCGCCACTACACACAAGCCGTACTACAATCGATTTTTTGAAGCAATTGTTCCCTGGCAGTGTGATGTCAAAAAATGGTGATTTCGATCTGCCGCCAAGATCACCAGATTTAACGCCTCCAGACTTCTTTTTGTGGGGTTATTTGAAATCAAAGGTTTACGTTAACAAACTAAAGACCCTAGAAGAGCTGAAAACCGACATCCGTCAAGAAATAGCCGCCATTCAGGTCGAAATGTTGAAGAAAACCATGAAAAAAGCTGCAAAACGGGCACAATACGCCGTAGAGGCCAAGGGCGACCATTTACGGGATATCATATTCAAGAAATGATGTAAACAAATCTACTTGAACCCAATTAAATGATTTTCATGACGAACAGACAAAAAATGGTGTTTTCTTTGATTCATTTAAAAATTAAATGGGCGCTTCGAATATGGGCAACCTTGTGTATACTGTTTAATTATGCTATAGATTGTATTTTATATCGTGAAGTGTGTGAGTTGCGTCTTTTTATAAACGCCGCAGGTTATTAGATTGTATATTTTCAGATCTATCTGCAACTCGGTATGTACAATTAATTTGTGGATAAGTGTGTGGTGAAATTAGAATAAATGTGATTTTACCTGAGTGTATTGGTAATTGTATTAATTTGTTTGTGTGATTGTGTGAATTGTTGAAGTTACACGTGGTGAGTCCGTGAATTGAGGTTAGCCGTTTATATTGAAAAATGTTGAAGTTGACGTGGACGTTCGCGATCACAATTATATGAATTGTTGGTGCCGATGAAATTCCACTCACGTTGAGTGCACACAATCCTAAGCGTCTTGATTATATTAATCAAACTTGACGAAACTGATCTGTATGCACTCGTTTTGACTTCACTGAGGTTGTACTTGAGACGTGTACCGTGTGAGGTTTGTGATGGGACAGAGTGGAAAACACGGCAGAGTTGCCAGACGGAGGTAAATTTACCTCCCCCACCAAAAAAGGCGTGAAAATGAACATTTGTAGAAATGTATAAATATTTTAATAAAATAAAATATATTTGTATGAATGTAGGAATTAGGTATTGCCTATTTATACCCAACTCATAACGCAAGCTGTATCCAATAAATGTTTAAATAATATCTAAGCTATATATAAATGCGGTCATGAGTTAAATAATTCTTCTCGCTTTATATTTTATGATAATTATGTTAACGTATTGGTAATGTCTTTGCGTGACGTTAGCGCGTTCACGGGTTTGAATACGCCGCTACTGATATATATTTTTTTTCTTCGTTAAATAAATTAATTGTAACAGATTTTTCTTTCATTTTATCTTGGTTTTACGTAATTTGAAAATTATGTTTCTCAGATGTAATTCATATTTCATCCATTCTGTTTCTCAGTGACAAAGCAAAATAAAAAACGGAATATACAGCGGAAAAAAAAATTTAGGCAAGCAGACTTGCCCGGTACTTTTCATCACTATTGTTATTTGATTGTATAAATCATTTCAATAATAATACAATGAATAAATAAATGAATATTTATCCATTCATTTATTTGTCTGAAAATAAACATTGAAAAAGTTATATCGAATTATGTCGTTACCATTTATAACCCCCCCGATACCCAAGCTATGTACAAATTTCTTGTATTTGTCCAAATATATATAATTTCCAAATCCAAATCCAAATAAAAACAGAATAAATATAATTCTTCCGCTATGTTTATTATAAAATCTTCAATATTGTAGTATTATATTTTCAATTACATATTAATAAAATTAAAAAAAGAAAAAAAACTTCATATTCGTAGGCTTTGAACATTTGACATTCCACGCACTACTAAAGACGGCTATCGATACGCCATTAAATTCAGTGACAATAAAGTGGGGAAGGAAATATTTAAGCTTTTGGAGTACTTATGAATAACTTTGGCATTTGGGATTATTTACATATCGCTTAGGTATTATTTAGTAATTAATAATTGAATATCCATAAATTCATATATCAGCAAATATATAAATATATTGTCACATAAGATTTTTTGAACAATCATTATTTTTCACGCGAGTTCCCGGCTGAATGACGGATGCGTCACCTGTATATAGTTTCGGCATGAAGTTTGGTGAGCGCCAATGGCTCACACGTACATGCTGTCCTCATCTAGCATTGGTGTCAGAGTGCCATATGGAGGGGGTAAAAATCTACCTCCGGCTGGCAACTCTGAAACGCGGCACCCGGCAACAAGTGTTGCCACGAGGCACGCATCCAGAAGTTTCCAGAATGTACTAGATACAGTGTGAATTCAGCGCATGCTCCCAAGATACTCCTAGGAGCATGGCGCTGTGAAGTGGATTGATTGGTGATCGATGACGCGGGTGATTCAATTCAAATAATTCGAATTGCATGAAAATGCAATATCTTTATATATATAATTCGTCTGTCCGTGTGTATGTTATTGAACTCCTCCTAAACGGTTGCACCGATTTTGATGAAATTTTTTGTGTGTATTTATGTGGACTCAATGATGGTTTTGATGCACGATTTGAGCTGATACATAATGTTTATCAGTCAATTTATTTATTTATCTGCGATGATGATTTTGGAATTTTTCACGTTCCATCCGCCAGGCAGCGCTGCAATCGCGATGTCGAAATTATTGAAGATATTTTTCTTCAATTTCAGTCAGACCCGGTAGGTGGTGCTACAATCTGATTTCTGTAAGTTTGAAACTTTGTTGCACATTTTTTACTCGCGTCGTAGCTTATTGTTATAATAAATTCATTTCGTTATAACAAATACAATATAATAAATTCCGCGCAAATTAAATAGAAGTGTGATTAATGTATGAAACGTTTTGAGGTGTTATTATAAATTATACATTGTGCCAAATCGTGAGGTGTAGTATTAAAGTAAGTATTGCACATGATTTTCCATGAAATTTCAATGATTTATACACGTGTATTGAACAGCAATCAACCTAACCTAATGAATCAATGAATATTATTATTGAATGTTAAAATGAGGTAATTCAAAATATTAATTAATTTTCTCACATTATTATTAATTTAGTATTACTTATTAGTA
>CAJUYH010003722.1:0-30735 GCA_910591685.1 Galerucella tenella | reverse complement strand
AAGTAATGTATAATGTTATATTTGAATTCATTATTTTATTGATTTTATTTCATATGGAACTATATATTTTAGGGATGTAAACATTTTTTTAGAAACTTACGATTGCTCAAGATAACAAATAATAGTGTACATACAGGGTTATTCATTACAAATTAAACAATGGATAATTTTGTGATTATTGCAGATAGAGGTTACATTACATTTTTAAGTTATAAGATTGTCAGCGAGTCGTCTTATACAGGGTGTCACACGACGTTTTGACAGTCGAAATTCTCGAAAACTGTTCCGATGACATGTATGAAATTTGGCAGATATAATTAATGGGACAACCGGTATAATATTACAATTTTGGATATTGTGCTGTAATGATAATAGGAGCTGTTTATTTTTATTAAATTTATTAAAGCAATTTTTAGCACTCAAAAATTTAGGTGGCTGTGAAACAATAGTATCAACAATATAGGTTGTCATTTACTATTGTTAGGTGAATTTTATTCAAGAACTGTCATTATTAGTCATATTCTTGTGAAGACACTGTAATAATAAGTAAATAATGCCTTCAATTTTTATTTATGATGAATATGTTGACATGCTACTTATTTATGGAGAATGAGGAAAAAACAAAACTGCCAATATCTGCCAAATTTCATACATGTATCGGAACAGTTTTCGAGTTTTTCATATGAACAGTTTTCGAGAACTTGGACTGTCAAAACGTCGTGGAACACCCTGTATATCACAAAAAATACAGTGTCATACCATAACTAAATAATATAACTTATTTTATATTCGTAAAGCCTACATTTTTCTCATTTTAAAGATATACAACATGATATATCCAGCCTAAACCATTGTTTTGCTATCAAACTTTCAAAATGGTGGTTAGACTAGGTTGCCTTTTGGAAAAATATTACTATAAAATCGAGCCACAAAATATTATTGTATACATTGTATTTTTTTCAGTGCACTCTTTAATATTTTTTTGGGGCTGGCATGCAAACATTTCAAAATTGTTTTCATATTTACGTGTAGTCTATCACTAAACTATGCATTTTTTTTTTTCAAATATTATTATAATGATTTAAATATTGACATTATCATCATCAGATTACATTTTATGTGATGCCTACTTGACGTTTAATATTTTAGCAAGACCAACAAATAATGAACTATTTTGTGGTTGCCTCAGTATACAGGGTGATTCATTAAGAATGTCCAATCTCTGAACTGTAGATTCTAGACCTCAAAATATGATTATTCTGTTCAACATGCCTTATGCAAATATTGCTAGTTTCCGAGATACGGGGTGGGGTGTTCAAAGTTTAAATTTTGATTTTCGCTATAATTTACGAAAGCGGATCATAAAGTGTATTGAAGTAAATAGTGGGCATTTTGAGCATTTGCATTGAAGTTTTTTATTTTTGTTTACAAATTTGTTATTGTTATATATTTAAGGAATAATAAAATTTTTTATGAAAAAATTAAAATTTATTGAACTTTTTAGAAGCAAATAACACGATAACCGATTCAGTCACACGAATCAAAGAAGAGTAACTTTTTTTTGTAGAATTTAACGCTTTTTAATACTTTTTAATATTTTAGTTGTAAGTTTAGCCCAAAAAAAGTTTACTTTGATTTAATTAACACAAACAAGTGTAACTAGCGCCCTCTATTAGCAATATTAAATTAGAGTGCAAATTATGATTCCTCATGCCAAAAACGTAAAATTGCCAATTTTCAAAAAGAAATTGTGAATACATAAAAAAATTATTGCGAAAATCAAAATTTGCAATTTGCATAAGGCATGTTGAGCAGAATCATCATATTTTGAGGTCTAGAATCTACAGTTCAGAGATTGGACATTCTTAGTGAATCACCGTGTATATGAATAGAAAAAAGGAGATGATATGATATTATAATATTATGGATATTCAATAATATATAATTTATTTAAAATATTTTCGGCCAATCAAATCCACGCCGACCAAGCAAATCTTCTGTCAATCTGTCGAGATCGAAATAATTATCAATAATACAATATGTCCCCCTAAGTTGGAATCATATGGAGAACTTTTTTATTATTAATTTTAGGAAGAAAAGTTATTCTTCATAAAAATTTCTGCATTATTTTAAACCTAGAATACAGTCATCAAATATCAAAAGTACCTTTAAATTTGACAATATCGAAAAATGTTGCTAAAAAAAGTTGGATATGTCGAAGCATTAGTATGAGTAAAAATTAAATTTGTTTGTTTCTAACATTAATATGATGTTAATTTTATAACTTGGTGTTTGAATGTATTTTATTATTTGGAAAATAAATGAATATGCACTTATTCCGCGTTTTAAATGCAAAAAATGTTAATAAACATGGAAAAACTGAAAGATTATCATGTGTTTCTTAATCGCAAGAGATAAATGTTCATTCAAAATAGAAACATTAGTAAAAATAAAATAATCTGAAGTTTCAATTTAAATGAATGTAATTACATATTTAATCGTAGTTTTTAATTTTGATCAACTTTTTAACATTTTTCGATATTGTCAAATTTAAAGGTACTTTACTCTTGAGTGAAACTAATATTTTTTGACTTCTAGGTTTTAGATAATGCAGAACTTTTTATGAAGAATAACTTTTCTTCCCAAAATTAATAATAAAAAAGTTTTCCATATGATTCCATCTTAGGGGGACATATTGTATATTACAATTTCCATATTTTGTTAATTAAATAGGAAATAGAAACGAGTAAGTCTAAATTATAAGAGTAATATGAAATTATAAATTATTTTTAGAAAGAAAATCCTATCATCATAATAGATACATCAGACGAAGAAGTAGAAACACATGAAGTGATTCCAAATCCAGTACCAACAAATATAAGTGAAAACATAGCGAACAATTTGGAAATAGAAAAATTAATCATTGACGAAGAAACGCTAGATCAAGAAAAAAATGTACAGCCGCTTTTTATAACTGTGAAAGAAGCCAATCTTTTACATTTGCTCCCAAAAATATACGAACCCTTCAAAATCGAAGGCAAAGTACCTTCCATCGATTATTTTCACACCGCGGTTTTAGAAACGACAAAGGAATTTTTTAGCAAAGATGCGTTGAGACACTGGTTAGATCAGTTGAATATAAAATATGAAAATGAACAAGAAGATACATTCACACCATTACAGAATCCAACGATAGACTTACAAGCGCCGCCTCAACAAGCAATCGAGATCAAACAAGAGGACAATATGGAAATTGAGAATTTGATCGTTGGTGAAGAATCACTAGAACAAGAAAAAAACGTAACACCGCTGTTTATAACGGTGAAGGAAGTGAATCTCTTACATTTGCTTCCAAAACTATATGAACCATTCAGAATCGAATGCAAAATTCCTTCGTTTGATTATTATCAAGCAACAGTGGCAGAACTATGTAAGGACGTTTTTAATAAAGAAACTTTAAAACACTGGCTGGATCAACTGAATATAAAATACGAAAATGAACAAGTTCAATCGAAACCTACGGAAATGCCACCAACAATTAATACTGCATTGAAAACTGTATACAAACATTTTTACAATCAAAACGCATCTACGAATATACCTACTCTCAAATACATGTACGATAATTTGAAACAATTTGTGGAAGAAGAATTTACAAGAACCTCTTTAATACAATGGTTACATGCACTCTCTATGAAATTCGAAATTGACGAAGACATAATTTCTCTACCATCATTAGCATACTTCGATGGTCAATTAATTCTAAGACAACATTCATACTCGAAAGAAGCTATTGGTACTTGGTTGAAACAACTTAGAATTAATTTTAAAGAACGAAAAGAAATCGGAGAAGAATTCAAAGAATTAACTGACGATCTGCAACATCTATTGATACAGTCGAATACGGAATTTTATAAAGCTAGTCCCACTTCAAAACTGGATCCTACTATTACAAATATACTCGCCGATTTAGAATATCGTTTCCACAATTTCGGAGCAATCGCAACTTTGGACAGTTATTACAACAGTCTTATCGCAGATGAAGGTATTACTTGTACGAAAATCAACCTTGCTAACTGGTTGGATATACTGGGTATAAAATACTCGGTCAATATTCCTACTGTGAATGATAAAATTAATTCGGAATGCAACAGAAAACTACCAAGTTTAGATTATTTTTGTACGAAATTAGGGCGGTCGTACATGAAGCGTTACTCAGCTGACAGTCTTCGTTATTGGTTGAAGCAATTGAAAATCGATTATAGGGAAGTACCAGCTACTAAACCCCATATACAAGTACCAGCCGCTAAACCCCATATACAAGAACCAGCCACTTTACCCCCCGCCTTAGCTTTAAAATTGCAAAATATTAATAGGGAATGGAAACTACTTGATTCACCAGATCGCCAAGAGTTGGATTCCGAGAGTATTGCCATTATCAAACGTATAGTAGATGAAACGGGAACACCCTCGATATTTCAAATACATCATGAACTATCCCTAAATAACAAACACGTATCAAAAGCGATTTTAAAAGAATGGTTAACAATCATGAATATAAAATTTACTCCGAAAAACTATCAAGACTCTAAAGTGATTGATGAAATAACAGCTGCAGTTAAATATGATTGTCGTATACCGACTTTAGAATATTTTTATGCTAATACAACTGCAGCTATGAATACTATTTTTTCAAGAAAACAACTCCAAAAATGGCTGGATGTGATAGGAATATTATATTATCCGAGCAGCATTGAAGATGGACAATATCTTTCAAACGAAGCAGAATTAACTTCACAAATGATCGGTTTTTTAATAAAACTGGATCGAGAATTTTCCCAATCGTCTAGTACTCGTATTATCAACATACTAATAAGTATAAGTGATAAATTTGTTGAAAAAGGCGAGACTCCAACTTTAAACTTCATACATCATTATTTACAATCTTATAGATTGTTTTGTAATGAAAACCCTTCGTATTATTCAAAAAATGTCTTAAGGCACTGGTTAAAAGTCCTTAAGATCAATTTTATCGAAGAAATCGCCACAAAAGTAGATGAAAGTAGAGTATACATACCCACATTAACAGAGATTTGTGAAAAGATTAAAAAATTAACAAGCAATGTTTATGAAGAAAAACAAATTGCTATATGGCTTGATGAAATGGGTATAAAATTCAAAATGAGTAGTAGTCAACGTTTACTGGCACCATTAAAACAAACCCAGAAGCTAACTAAAGAAGTGAGGGATGTACTTGACTGTGCAAATAAATTGATTATGATAAATATTCCGAAATATCAGTTGAAAGAAATAGAGTGGACATTAATGTTACAAGATCAAAAGCCAGACTACTCTTACCTGGTACGTATAATGGATACGTTCAATGTTTTTGATAATTTCACTGATCCACTGATTAAAAATATGGTTTACAAATATTGGTTAAAAGAAATAGGAATTCAATTTAACGATGAACCACAAATACCTGCAGAAATTAGACTGCAAACTAATCCGATAATACTCAACTCTCCACAAGAACAACTCATTTCAAATGTTTTATGTCCAGGAGCTGTTCTAGTAAAATTGACTGATTTACCAACAATAACTGTACCTAACAGCACAATAACAACATTTCCAGAGTTAGTCATATCTGACGTAAGATCTTTGAACTCGGTACCAACACTTGAAAAAGTCCCATTAAAAAATTCTGAGGTGAGAGCTGAAAATTATCCGGAAAGTGCTGTTGCTAGTACAAGCAAAGAATCAGTTGAAATAAATAAAGAACCTAACGCATCTTTTAAATCCCGAAAAAGTTTCGTGGATGAAAGCTTTTTTAAAAACATCGAGTTAGAGTTCACCAGCAAAGGAAAAGTTCCATCTTTGAAACATATTCACGATAATTTAAAAGAAAATGGTTTAGTTTTCGAAGAATCGACTTTAAAAAAGTTATTAAACAGTATGGATATAAAGTACATTGACGAGAACGCAACAACCTTAATTGTAAAGAAGGAAATTGACGAAAATACAGATGAACAGATAGAAGAAATAACAATCCAACCACAAATAAACGTCAAAGTAGAAACTGAAAATAACGAAATTGAAAGCAACACTAAAAAACGTAAAGGCAATCATGAAGATGTGGATCCAAAAAAAGCAAAAGCTGCCTCAACAGCAAATAACTTTGTAGATGGTATAAACGAAGACGATACTCAGAAGACTGGCAAATATAATAACAAATCAGAACTTGTCATAAACCTTGATCAAATGGCATCAGCCAGTCCGATAAAACCGAAAGAGCATAAAACAGTGCAATTAGTGGATATAAGTAAACTACTTGACAATCCACCAAAAACATCAGCAGGCAACCAAAAAAAAAAACCAAACAAATGCACAGACCTTAACTCTGAACGAGTTGTTGGCATTCTCACAGACGTCGAACACAAATTTCACCTCAAACGTAAAATACCAACATTTGAGGATTTTTACAAAAGAGTATTGATACAATGTGGTAACCAATACGACAGAGAAACTGTAAAGAAGTGGTTAACCAAAATAGGGATAAAATTCAAAAGTAAATAGGTGAGTCTTTTTATATTTTATTTCGAAATATAATTCATATTAGTGATGAGCAAAGCAAGACCAAGACTCGAATAGTGTATTATAATAATTATTTTGTATGTTGAGTCTTGCGTATTTGGTACTGGTCTTGCATATTCAGTCTTGGTATTGATCCTGTTCATTTATTCTTGGTCTTGGTTTGGCCAAAAAGCAAGACCAAAATCTACACTCTTCTTCCTCCAATATTTTGGGCTTTTTCAGGTGCCCATTCAGGCGACAATGTTCCTGTTGAAAGTCTTAGCGCAGTTTTACTTTGACTTATGCATTCATTTGATCTGAACCGGTTGTAGTCATCCAGAAGAATCTTTGATTGTCTAATCCATTGCAGATTTTTCCAAGGACAGATCTTCTCTTTGGTATTGATCCTGTTCATTTAGTCTTGCTATAGTTCATTTAATAACCAGGAGTAATTTGAAAAGCCTTATCCACACCACTAAAAGTCACCAGATTTGTTACTAAAGGGTGTGTTCCGTAAAAGTAGTCAACAGTCGTGTTCCAAATCTATTAAATATGCACTTATTGATAAAGAAATCAGCCACACATAGTCATAAGTATTATTTAGATGCTTAAGGTTTATACCTAAGCATTAAACAGACGTGTATTCTGTCACATGTAAAACATTTTCCTGTTTCATATTTGAAATTTTTAATTCAAACTGAAAGATTAGAACATACACAATACTCTGATATGGCTGTTTATAATTAGTAAATAACTGAATGCAATAAAAAGGAAGTCAATAAGTTGATTTCTAGAAATATTTTATAATTTTCACTATACTTTCACTTCTAGTTTTCAAATACTTTTGAGATACTCTCTTTATGGTAATCTTCCTTTTTTGCCTTCAAACACCAATTTTCTAACAAAACCCATTCTTTTCTATATTGTTTCAAATATTCGATAGCTTATAACCTGCATAGACTTTAGACGATATCTCTCCAAATGTGTAAAAATACAATAGGTACATTTAATTCTTCAAAGGATTACACAATTGAATTCAATTTGTTTCAAAGCTTGCAAAATTTTATCCTATATAGATAACTTTTCTTCGAAGAGCATTTTTAATTCACTTATCACAACCTTGCGCAACCTTGGAGTTTCCCAGAAATTAATAAAATTAATAAAGTTGACCTTGGAACAAACATCAATGAAAGTATTAATAGAAGGAAAAGTATCCAAAAATTTCACCACTAAGAGGGGATTGAAGCAAGGAGACCCCCTCTCCACAGTTTTATTCAACCTTGTATTGGAATGGATCTTAAGGGAAAGTCAAATTCAAAGTCGAGGAATGATATTTCATTGCAAGCATCAGGTAATTGCGTATGCAGATGATGTCACGCTGATTGCAAGATCAAAAAAAGAGTTGGAACTGCTCTTCGGAAAATTGGAGGGTACAGCTAGAGCATTCGGGCTGCATATAAATACAGAGAAGACAAAGTATATGGAAATGAGGCAAGATCCAAATGAGTTAACCAGAGAAACTTTGTTCAGGACAGGACACAGAATATATACCTTTGAAAAAGTGGATAAATTTGACTATTTAGGAGTACTAATCACTAACAAAAGTGATGAAACTCTTGAAATAGAAAAAAGATTATCCAAAGGAAGTAGATCACTTGGGGCACTAAATTACCTATTGAAGTCAAAACAAATATCAAAAAAAGCTAAAATAAGAGTATATAGAACGATTATACGACCGACGGCACTCTACGGATGCGAATCGTGGATTCTAACAAAAAAAAATGAAACTAAGATTGAAATATGGGAAAGAAAAGTACTGAGGAAGATACTAGGAGGTAAAAGATTGGAAGATGGCACATGGAGGAGGCTAACGAATAAAGAAATAAAGGTATCGTATGGATACCCTGATATAATTCATTATATAAAGGCACAAAGAGCCAGGTGGTTGGGACATATATGCAGAATGCCTAAAGGTAGACACACTAGTAAAGCGATCCTTGAAGGAGAAGGAGGTAAAAAACGAAGAGGCAGACCGAGGAAGAAATGGGTGGAGACGGTAGTAGAGGACATAAAAGAAAAGGGGATAGAAGATTGGAGAAGAGTTGCGGAAGATAGGAAAAGGTGGAAAGCCCTAGTAAGAAAAATAGAGGAAGATGAAGAAATCTAATTCAAAAATGTATACAATTGGTATACCTATGTAATTAATAAGTCATGGGCCTCTAAGGCCTGTAGAACTGTAATATATATATATATATATATATATATATATATATATCACAATTTCCACCAATATTTTCTGCACTGTATTTTGTTCCTCTACCTCGGTATAATAAAATAACAAGAGCGGATGCTATGACAAAATTAAGTATATTTATCTGTCAGAGCTATAAAAAATGGAAATTATCAGTTGATGTCAATGCTAAAAAGTGTTGTGTGAAACTGGACGGAACCTGACCAATCAGAGGTCCACAGAATTGCCAACTTAAATTCAAATTACTCCTGGTTTTTAAATGAGGTATAGTTCAAGAATGCTTGCTTTTTCGAAAGACCAAGACCCATTTTGCTCATCACTAATTCATATATTACCGAAGGTCTATTATAAAATTCCGGGTCGATATTTATAACCAGATACAAAGTGACTACTATTTCAATGTTCCTTATTCGAATCTCGTTAACCATTAGTTATGAAATCGGTTAAATGGGAAAAAAGCTTAGTATTTTCAGGAATAATTGAATTACATTTGAAAATTTTGAATAACGGAGATAGTTACAGAAATACTTACAAAAATGTGAATTTACGTTTTTGCTAATATTTCAGAAACCGCCTCGGTTATTGAGAATTTTCAAACGTCACCAACAACCAAAACACTAAACGTGGGGAATGGGACAAATAAATAAGTTTGTATTGAAAGAACGTAAAATTTCACCAAAACAATTTATTATAAACATTACTATATAAACATAATGTTTTTAAGGTTAGAAAAAATTACCAAACCATTGAATTTTTTTTCAGATAGTTCCGATGTTATAGAGATGCTGGTTTGTGATATTTTACTTTTGCCCTTTATTTTTTAATAAATATAAAAGTTACCAAACAAAAGTTTTATTTCTAGCCTATAATTATTCCCAATGTCTAGCGAGGCGTCTACCAAAATAACCCGAATAATAGTTATTTCTCCTTCGGAAAATTTGTTTTTTGAAATACATGAGGTATATCTCTGCATTATCAAATTTTTATATCTTTTGAATATTAATATAGTCAAAAAAAATTCCTTGAGTGAGAAACATTCAAGGGAAGGTTCTTCATATTCTTCTATATCCTGCTGTTTTCACAGCATTCCCTTTTATATAAATCAAATATTTTGTTCTGTTGGATATTTTTTTGCCAATTAAATAAATATTAATAGAATGGGTACAAAAATACCAGAATAGTTGTTCTAAAAATGTTAATATATACAATATACATATCAGGTAAATCAAAAAGAAAATAATGTCCATCCTTGAGCACGCTAGCACATTATCAGACAGCATTTTTCTTATTTGATTAGATACGTCAAAGTTTATTAGGTACTTGAAAATTATTTTGAAAAAATGATAAATACGGCAAACAATATTAAATACATTAAAAGTTTTGAAAAGATTCTTAAAAATAAATGTTTATTTCATAATACCTATAATTCTTATTAGTTTTTCCAATTCATTCAAATATTGTGATTCTTTTCAAGAATAAACACAGAAAACTGCCAATCTGCCTGAGCCCCGATCTCACCAGATTGCATTCACCAAAATAAATGCTTCCAGCAATTGAATAAATTTCAAAATATTAAACAAATAGATTAATCCCATTTTCTATTTTTCATGGATTCCATTGGTCACAAAAATATATACACAATAAAAATCAAATAATTTATAAACTTACCTAAATCGTTTTCGACAAGTGGACCCACACACCCGAAAAACCTTTTATCTAACAACTGAAGCAACTGCAACGCCGTATCTCTTACCACTTGTCTAGGACACCCCGTATTCATCAGAGTAACATTTATTATCGCCGTATAATGATCACATGGATATTCCCTAAAACCACCCAATTTTTACATTACAGGTCCAACAATATGAATAGATAAATATTTTTGACAAAAATCCTATTAGAAAACGAATGGTGCCATCATATAAAAGACATTACTTAGTATTATATTCATATGTTTTGGACACGCAAATTTTTTTCAGTAATTTATTGTTATTAACATATAAAACGAAAAACATTTTTAGTTTTTTTCATATGACGTAAAAAGTACTGAAGTAATCTCGCTCAACCTCTCATAATGTTTGTATTTTAATTACCTACGATTTATTTATGCATACCATTGAGATTACTTCAGTACTTTTCCTCTTATATTATGAAAAAAATGTTTATAACAAATTACTCAAATACATTTGCATGTCCAAAACATATCACTACGTAATGTCTTTTAATATGATAGCACCATACGTTTTCTACTAGGATTGTCAAAAATCAATATACTTGCATGCTCTATTACAGGGTTCATAGCGACCTGGAGAACCTGGAAAAGTCAGGGAAATAGAAAAAACCAAAAATGTCGGGGACATTTTTCCCCTACCTGGAAAATAGTTATTGAATCTTTTCGCTTCAAGTTAAGATAAAATTATTGATCGTTCCCCATAAACTTCAACCATTCTTTTATAAGCTAACTCGGACATGGTACTAAAGGTTTCTTAAGTAGAACTAGTAAGATTTTGGAAAGAATGTCAAAAATTTCTTGTAGCAGGAGTAAAAAAAATTGCTGAAAGATCATGCATAAAATATAATTTACCTGTCCTGTTTACCTGACCCAAGAATATTTATGGATTCTGCACAAAATGCAAATAAATTAATTCAATACTTTTACGATAAACATAATAACGATTAGGAGGCAAGCAGAAAAAAGTTTTTTTCAATTTAAAAAACTTTCATCTGATGGAACATTTTTTAGGAGGAACTAAAAACTACGAGTACAATAAAAAATGACTCACAGAACATATAAAGACTCCCGAAAAAGAGAAAAAGGGAAGCTGAGAGTAAAATCTATGATTTGGAAATTGAAAAGAGAAAAATCGAAAACGAATCAAATATTAGCTTGTCTTTAATAAACACTGAAATTAATGACCTAAGACAAACGTTAAGTACTATCGTTACCTAATTATTCTAATGTATTGGCCAATCTGTAGGGATTAATTTGTTGTTACCCTGCAGATTTTGTGATGCGAATTTAATTTTTTTTGTTCTGAGGAGTTTTATTTATTTTTTTTGTATAACTGTTTGTTTTTATGTTATATTTTTTTATTTGATCAATATTTTTGTGTGTTTATTCCTTTCAGATTTTTTGTTCCAATTTTGTTTATAAAAATGAGACATATGTATTGGTTTTTTCAAACGTGATGCTTCTTCCCTGTGTACTATGGGTTTGAATGAAAATAACTTTTTTAGTGTGAGCGTGTGAGGAGGAGGGGGTAAGCTTAGGAAGAATTTCATTTGCCACAGACTTACTTTTTTAGTGGATACCTAAAAGTGATCTGGAAGAGTCAGGGAATTTTATTTTGTAAAATGACTATGAACCCTGTATTACTTGGCCTAATTAGTTCTAAAGTTATACTCATAAAAAAACAGCACCCACCTTGCACTAAATATTGTTGCTAATGCTATGAAACAGCTATCTGCTACTTTGGACGTTCCTGTATAGCATTTATCGACCAACCAGTCTAATAGCGGTGATACATCGGGATTGGACTCGAGTAATAACACAACTGTTTCTTGGGCCAAGCTGTAAACCTGAAATATTTAAAGTCGATACTTGATAAAATACTATTTTGCTTCCATAAAAAAAATTCCATATTTTCTGCTATACAGAAGTGAGCTTGCAGAAGCTAGAGAAAGATGAAAGTAGCTCTGGCTGCATTCACAAATTAAATGATTAAAAAAAGAAACTTCCTACCTACATATTTTATAAAAGTTCTGAATGGCGTTTTAAAAAAATGACAAGATGTAGTCCTGTGAATGTCATCATAAATAAGAATTTGATTATATTGTACTTTAAGTACATTTTGTATACTCAGTACCCGAGTACAGTTTTAATAAAGTTCAATATCTTAGTCTTCCCGTCTCACTGAGGGACCCATTAGTTTCCAAGAGTTTTCTTGGGAACGGATTAAGTGGGTACAATAGATCTTTTAGGTATGAGTGAATGTTCATAACACATACTTTGGAGGATTTTATAGCTATGTTCAAAAAACTGTCTTACTTTTTCGTCGAGGCTGTTAAGAAGTCCATCAATCCATAAATAGTACGGACTTTCTTCGGTAAGAGAGTCAAAACAAGGTCCACAACAAAGTAAAGAGCTCATTGCTTGTAACGCTATCAATTGTAATTCCTGATGTTTTTTATTGTTCACGTCTCCTTCTACGTTAGCTTTCCCTATGGGAAAACCATATTTTCCAACCCAGTTTCCAAGTAAAGTGAATAAACTGCATCGCAAATCGCGTTTCAAAAGACTTCTACACGCGTCCACTGAAAAGAAATATTGTATTTATACCTACAGAGTTCGGCAAAAGTCCGGGACCGGACAAATATCGAAGAAAATATAAATTTTGTGAAAAATCTTTTTATACTTACCACAAATTTTACTCCAATTTAAACTATAATTTGAAAATATTTTGAAATATACAGGGTGTTCCAATAAAGTCTGGCGTATCAAAGTTATATTTTTTCTAAGGAATACCCTATATTTCATTGCATTTTCTGATTACCCCTAAAAAATATAATACTCCTTCATAATGGTTATCTATACCTAAATACAGTGGGTTCCGAGTTATGCTGACTTTTTTTAAAAATGTGAACATTTCGAGAAAAATTAATAACTTATTGATATAACAGATTATAGCAAATTTTCTCCTCCATCTAAATAGTTGGACATTCGTTGAATGAACACCCTACCCTGTATTTTAATACTTCATCATATTCAAAAAAATGTTCTTTTTCGAATAGTATAAGGGTGTCCTATACCTAGGTATTATACTTTTCGTGCAATTTACAATTTTCTCCAATTCTATGCTAAATCGATTTTAAAACATCTGCAATTCTCTCTAAATTTCAAATGATCTTGGCATAGTTGTTGTAGGAAACTAAATAGATCACGTTGTAAGCCTCCAGAATGATGATGGGAATGTTGACCGGACATTGTAGGCTGAGGAAACATATGCACACAATTGGCCTTGCAGATGACAGTCTATGCAGGTTCTGTCAGGAAGAAAACGAAACCGCGGAGCACATACTCTGTGAGTGCGAAGGCCTAGCAAGGGTGCGGTTTCACTTATTCGGAGAAGAAAAACCGAGGGCAGAGAGCTACGCAAAGGAGACGGTATCCAGGCTATTAGGTCTAATAAAAAGAATAAAGCTAGATATTGAGCTCTAAATATAGGGAGGACCACAATAGATCTGCAAAGGTCGCAGTGGGATAGGACAAAGAGCCACTCCATCTAATCTAAGCCTCCAGAAAATATAGGATTTTGTTATCCTATACCGAGTGGTTAAAAAGTTATAGCCACTCTCACAGAAAAATCACTGTCCACTTACGAGACATTGTATGAAATAACAAAAAACAAAAAAGCTTCACACAATACGAGTGTTATGTTGGAGATTGGTTCAATTATTATTATTTTGAACATTGAAATACAACATGAATAAAAAAGGAACCAACAACAAACAACTAAAAGTAATAAACTTTTTGTTTTTTGTTAGTTCATAAAATGTCTAAGTGGATTTTCTGTGAGAGTGGCTATATCTTTTTAACCACTCGGTATACGATAGCAGAACCCTATATTTTCTGGAGGCTTAAAAACGTAATCTATTTAGTTTCGTACAACAACTATGCCAAGATCATCAGTTTGAAATTTAGAGAGAATTGCAGATGTTTTAAAATCGATTTAGCATACAATTTAGGAAAATTGTAAATTGCACGAAAAGTATAATACCTAGGTATAGGACACCCTTATACCATTCGAAAGAGGACATTTTTTTGAATATGATAAAGCATTAAAATGCAGGGTGTTCCTTTTAAAATAAGCCTGATACTGCACATTAAATGATCTAATAATGAAACTGAAAATTCTGAACACCCTATAAAGAGATATTTAGTACTGAATCGTTGAATACATTCAACAAATGTTCAACTATTTAGATGTAAGAGAAAATTTGCTAGAATCTGTTATATCAATAAGTTATTAATTTTTCTTGAAATGTTCACATTTTTAAAAAAGTCGGCATAGCTCGGAACCCTCTGTATTTAGGTGTAGGGAACCATTATTTACCATATTTTTTAGGGGCAATTAGAAAATACAATAAAATATAGGGTGTTCCATAAGAAAAAAGATAACTTTGATACGCCACACTTCATTGGAACACCCTGCATATTTCAAAATATTTTCAAATTATAGTTTAAGTTGGAGTGAAATTTGTGGTATAGAAAGATTTTCCACAACATTTTTATTTTGTTCTATATTTGTCCGGTCTCGGAATTTTGCCGAACTCTGTATAAAGGCTAGTCCAATCGAATAAGATTATTTTAAATAGAGAAAATCAGGTGAAAAGTAAATAATTATAGCAAAATTACAAATAAAGGTTCATTTTCACGTGACTTTTTATGTAATGACATTAGAATTTTTTGTATTTTTATGGCGTGACATTTCTATTCAGTTTAAGATGGCGTTAACTGAAATTATTGCATAAGTTTGACGCTATTGGCTAATTTCATGTCTTTATGTCACGTCAAAACGAACCTCCACTGATCGATTAAGATATTTCTATACTCACATGTAAAGTTTTTCACTAACTTCCTAATAAAATAGCAAAAATGCATCGTCAAATCTCTGACAGTATTTGAATTTTTATCAGGTTCGTTTTCGAGATAATACCTAACGCCATCTATGAATTCTACTAAAATTGGAGTGAGTGATTGCGAATCTCTATCCAAAACGCAACTACTTATTCCAAAAGTTCCGTTATCACCGATAAATTCTAATAATCTTGTTAGCTGTAGTCTCAATGCGTCTCTCCTGCGTCTACGTCTTACATTTTCTTGTTTCTTATCCACAGACTCGCGTATGTAGACAGTTAATTCTTCAAATAAATCCCTGAAACCGTTAAGACATTCGTAATTACAATGTGCATTAATAAATAGAAACAAATTATAAAAATAAATCAAAATCCCATTTTTTATTACCTGAGAGCAGTTCCGTTAATATTTCCTAAAGCATAAACTGCCGCGTCTCTTATGTCAGCAACTTCACATCGTAGATGCGGCACTACGAGTTTGTAGAGCGATGAAGGTGAAATGTTTGAAGCAGGTAGTTTGCTATTATCACTTTTCTCTGCATTTAAACTATCTGGGGAGGAGCTGTAATAATAATAATAATAATAAGTCGTTGCTTAACCAACAAGTGTTTTAATGATCGAGTAAAAAAAGGAGGGTTTCTAGTGAATTTCAACAGCTTATAACGTTTGTATAGTTTGGCAAGTTTATCTGAAGCTACGGGGCATCGGTAAGAGGCAAGGACACATGGCGCATATCTGTCATGAACGTACAAATGGCGTACGGTACTTATTTTACCAAGTAAAATTGAAAATACAAAGGTCACTGACAATACCAACGCCACTGGATAAATCAATATCAGTCAATTGACGAAGTGAGAGGGAAGAACACACGCACGCGTTTGCCAATAAGAAGTCAGCTTTCGATAAAAATCACCAATTATGTAATTCGGAGGGTATGGTAATTATGGTTTATCTAATTCCGCTATTAAATGTGACACTTTAAGTCACTCCTTGACGTTAGGTAACGTCACATTTTTCATAACCTTCATATATCAGTTATGAAAAGTAGTTATGTAAAAACTTTACCTAACTGTTCAAGTTTCAACATAGAAATACTATATAAGTTTCAAAGAATAATTTTAATAAGGTACTGTCAATACTGACAATTATTTCATTATTTAAACTGATAATTACCCCATTATTTTAATTCAATAGTATTTTAAGATTTATAAACATTGAAAACAACATTATTAAGGATACAGTTATTTAAAGTAAGTCAATTTTCTGGGTGAATACTTCATAGTAACAATACTTCTAACACGATTGGAATCCACTTTAATATTACCATTGTAATTGAATATTTCATTAAATATAATAAAAGCGCGGAATTAGATAAAACGTTGTACGTAAACACGTTATGAAGAGAGCGACATTGTTCAACTCGCATAATTTGCAGAACTCGCTAGCGCTCGTTTTGGCAAATATTACGCTTGTTGAACAATATCACTCTTTTCATAACTAGTTACGTGAATAGCTATTTCGTACAACGCTGCCAGAGCTTGAAGAAGCCTATAGCAAATTTGGAAAAGTGTTCATCTTTTAATATTCATAAATTGAAAAAATAATGTTGATAGAAAAAATCCAAGGAAACAAGCACATTAAAGTATTACCGTTAAATCATATTGTTAATGATAAAAAGTCCCTTTTCTAATTATTATCACTTCATACTTAGCACTTTAATTTTTTCGTAGTTAAGCGTGGCAATATCGAATGTTTTCGACTGCATTCCTTTCACGGCTTCAGATAAACTTGCCAAAGTATATGTCCATACCAAAATCGTTTATTAATAAAAAATATCTCATTAATGATTTAGAGTACATTAATTAAGCTAAAAATAGTATTGTAGAATAGAATATTTATAAAATGGTTTACCTTAAACTAAGATCTGGACTGGCACATCTAATAATAGGGTTAGAAATCAGTGGCACCACTCTAAAGGCGAAAGTAATGTAATTTTTCCACAAATGCATGTAAGCATCCCTTTCAGTCGGTGGTTTTTTCACAGCCGTCGCACTTCTTAATAGTGAAGCTCTATTATCGTTCAATGGTCTGAAATAAAAAACAAACTTTTAATACATATTCAGTTACATCATCAAATTGGTTAAGTAGTACTGTTGATGATCAGAATTTAACAAAACTTGGTACATTGTGGTTGTTTCTTTCAAGGAGGAAGCTGACAGTAAAATATTAAACCGATAAATAAAATTGAGCAACATAGTCTAGTCAAAATACACATAAAACCTCACAAAAAATACAAAAAACTTGAAAGTCCAAAATTGAGTATTTAAAAGGGTTGTGTTCAACATGAGAAAAACTTTACGATGCTAGGCATGCAATTTTCCGGATAATGAAAATATAGAAAAATGTTTGAATCAAAAATTGTAGCTGATACAATTATCTACAAATTTTATCTGAAAAGTTTTGCTGTAAATTGAAAAGTTCACGAGATAAAATTAATGTCAGTGCTAGTCAATTCGTAGCTAAGCGCGAACGACCCGGAAGCAAAATTTATCAACCGCTCGACTTGAAAGTTAATAATTTTAGGCTTATAACATTCTGAAAAAATAAATCAACACATGTAAAATGTAGAGAAATATCTCAGCTTTCAGAAAGAAATAGTTTTAAATTTGAAAAAGTAGATTTTTTAACCTTAAAATCAGTTTATTTTTAAGAAACTAGAGCTAAAAAGTCAAAAAACAATTATAATTCCTATTAAGTTAATATTTTTCCCAGCGATAATTCCTTCTAGATTTAGCATTGCAAATGAGCATAAAACATTATCATCATAAAAGCAAAGTCATCAATATTTCGAATTCTAAACAATCTTCCTAAAAATCTAGTTTTTGCATGCTTAATAAATTATTGACATTCAGTAAAAAAAAGATGGTTGTAGAATTCATTTTTTTGATTTTTCCAATTTTTAAGCATGTTTCTAAATAGGGACTGTATTATTTTATTATTTCACAAGAAAGTATAACTCAAGACGAAAAAATGGTGACATGAATGAAGACTCTACGACAATTTTCCAAAAGAGAATTTTAATTTGAAAAATATTTTTTTGGACCGAGAAACGTGTTTATCTCGGAAGTCTCTTGATATTTTTATCTGGGAAAATTTGTGAATTTTTCGGACATAAAAAGGTATACTTTCACCAAGTTTTGTCAAAATAAAATTTTTATTGTATAAATGAAAAGTAAAAAACGATAAAAGTGGTTTTTCGCATTTTTCTCGGAGTTTTTGAGGTTATATGAAAAAATCATTCTCACAAAAGTTGTAGACCTTTTTATGATCTACAACTTTTCTGTTGTACACTTTTCTTTCCGACGTCAACTTTCGCCGGAAATCGCAATAATCCAAAATTCCACCCCTTTTCACCCCCCAAATATATCTGGAAACACCCCTGCTCACGTATTTATTTTTTTTACGTTTATTATACGCCTATTTACCATTTCCAACTGTTCCCATCCTGTTAACAATTTTCTCTTTGTAAAAGTGTTATTTGCCTGGACTAAATGTTAATTAAAGGAATTTGGTAAAAAAACGACTTTTGAGTAGAGGTTTACGTGGAAAATCGATGATTATACATTAAAAAAATTTATTTTCAATGTATTTGTAGATAACCCATTTTAGAACACATTTCATATGAATTTTCATTTTTTTAAATATTGTTTACTTACTATAGTAAAATTAAACACACGAAAATTGATGTTCAAAAATACTACTAGGGAAATTTCCTATATTTTGAAAAATAATACAGATACAAAAAAATGTTGAGACAAATTTTGTAGATAAACGTATAAGCTACAATTTTTGAATCGAACATTTTCCTGTACTTTCATTATTTGAACAATTAGAGTGAAAAAACAAAAATTCACTTAACTATTTTCCGGAAAGTTGCATGCCTAGCATCGTAAAGTTTTGCCCATGTTAATAAAAACTCTTTTAAATACTCAATTTTGAATTCTCAAGTTTTTGGTATTTTTTGCGTCCTTTTACGGATATTTTGTGTACTTTGACTAGGCTAAACAGTAAAAATATGTTTCATTACTTACGTGGGATCAACTACAGAATACAAAGCATTCAATCTAGTGTAAACAATGGGCCAAGAATGCATAGCCATTAACGTACAAGAACTCAAGAGCCTGTTAGTTTCTAAAAATCCAAAATAACATATACTCCACGGGTCCACTATCGAAAAATTGTAGTTTGCAGCGTTCTTCACTGAACCATCTTCAAACAGTCCAACTGTCCAGACCGAGGAACTTCTATCTGCAAGCCATTGTAGATCTACAGCCCTATAAATATATAATAACAAAAAAATTACAAATTTTAAATCTGAACTTCAAAAAAAGTTTGATCTTGTTAAATAACATAAACTTACCCAACTAATCCTACAGCCTGAATAGCAGTTTTCTCGGCGGGAGGTAATAGCGGCAAACATTTTTCTACCACTTGTGGACAATATTGATCCATAATATCAATAACCGGCGGATTTTCAGAGCAATTTAACACTTTCAACAGACTTTTTACTTCTTTTAAAATCATTACAGATAATCTACGAGTCGATAAACGGTATGTGCACAGCATTACTAGAGCAAGAGCTTCTACAAAATGAAGGACTGATGCCAATGGCTCCGATTTGCTTATATCAGTACGCTTTGTAAGGTTAGGATCTGGCGGACCAGGTTTTAAATCACTGTATTCTTTAGCTTAAAAATATAGTTAGTTATTGATAACGGAAAATTTTGTAGCAAACATAAATAATATGCAAAAAATAATAATTACCTCTAAGAGTAGATGAATTGAATGCACTGAGACTTGCACCAGAAACAGCAGTTTTCCAAGCACATAATAAAGTCAAAATCATTTTTAATCCGTGATCCATAAGTTGAGGAAATGTATCTAGTACTTCTTTGGCTACAAACTGTGTTAAGCCCCATAATACGTCTTGTCTCCAATCAGGAAAGTCTACCACTAAGCTTTGTAAACTGCAATATGACAATCCCCTTAATTCTTCATCCATGTGAACAGTAAGTCGACTGAGTAAATCAACTAGCTCTCCGCTAGTCATCCCGTCGGGGATCAGTCTTGGAACGGCAGCAACACAAGTTCTGAAAACATACATCACTTTACACACACTTTAAACCAAAGGACTATTATATGCTTCCAGCTTATGGAAAATAAAAGACCACTCAAATGCGGATATTTTGATGATACCAACTTATTCGTCTTGAAAAATAGAACATTCGATAACATTGCGCCAATGATGTGACTTTTATAATTAACTCACAATGATATTATTTTTAAAATCGCTTACGGAGATTGTATGAGTAAGACAGAGAGAAAATACGTAAACAAACCTGTATTACAGATTCCACCTGATTCCACCAAGTAAAGAGATAAGAAATGAATAAATAAAACCAGACAGGGTTGAACCGACCTAATTTTGTGAGTTAATTTTTATATGTTGTTTTTTCTTTGTAGTATTTTGTAGTGTAGTTGTTGGCATCGGTAACTCTTAAAAAAAATAGGATAGGGATGCGGGATACTTTAGTTTTATTAAAAGTGTAATAAGATCCCTTTTATTGATGACTATAGTTTTTTCATATACAACAATGTCACTGCAATACGTAAACATGTCCACAAAATTATTTTTACTTAAGTTTGTCATAAGTTCAAAGTCCTCATCATCAAAATTGTCTTCAGAGTCAAATTGATTTTTTACAGCATCAAAGGAAGCATTTCTTAATGCTCGGAACCATTGTGATATCTCGTTAGGAGATATGACTACGTTGTGGGGATTATCACGAAGCGCTCCGATTAAATCTGACGACAACCACCCTTCATCATTAAAATGATCAATACAGGAAAAAGAACCTTTTGGGACGTACATTTCTTTTTTTAAATATATATCTATCCTGGCTTCAAAATAAATTGTCTGGATATTTCTATTACCATCGCAAACAAAACAGATATTGCGTCTTTGCGGTACACAATTAAACACACAAGAAGTCTCATAATTTCCTACATTATCCCTTTCAATTTCGGCCATAACCTGTCTATAACAATTAATATGAAATATGAATAACCTCACCATTTTTCATATTTCTTTCATGCAAATTATTATTCCCTTTACGATGGCGGGCGGCGTTCTGAAATCCCCCTGGAAGATCGTTTAATTCCTCACTACGCCGAAATCCTCTAGAACGAACATTTTCTTAGTTTTTAAATACTTGACTTTAAAAAATCTCTAAATTGAATACGCACACTTCTAGCACACAGAGCGATTATTTATTAAAACTGGTCAATTGTTGTTAAAACTTGTTAGTCTACAATTAGATGGATACGCCCTTTTCTTTCATACTCCTATTACCTGTCGGGGATCTGTCAGGTATAAATATTTGCAATCTATAATCTATCATATCTTTATACAACTGAAGAATATAATCCTATTATTTTGTTTCGACGAAACGGGTATTCATCGTATGTACAACTATATTCACAAGTCCGACTCTGTTTCACCGTAGCAGGTGGTGTCCTATTGAATGGTTAGATTATGTAATCAAATCGAAAATTTCTGACAAATAAACTGATTTTGTGGGTTTATTAATTAAATTACAACATTGGCGCAGTGTTATCAAATGTTCCATTTTTCAAGACGAATAAGCTGGTATCAAAATATCCGCATTTGAGTGGTCTTTTATTTTCCATAAGCTGGAAGCATAGTCTATTAGGGGTGGAATTTATTTTTTATACAACTAGAGCAAATTCAAGCAGCATTTATATGAAATTATTGTAAAATATAAAATAGCCTATTTTATCTACTCCGAGGAGATGTAGGTTTCGGTAAAATTGTTTAAACAGGAGACAAAACGGTGCGGGGGAGGGTCGGCGATTGCATCAAGCCGAGCATCAAGCGAAGCAACTTGAATTTTATTTTCACATCTGTAATTTTTTTGCGATTAGTCCTATGATATTCATTCAAATTATATGGTGTAAAAGAGTAGAATAATGTGCATGAAATCCTCAAAGCCTCTAACTCATTTTTTCCAACAACAACAAATATCGTTATATTTTAGCCAATGTATACTGAATCTAGACAAATTATAAACTAAAACCTTCCTCGATAACTACTCTAATAATTGGTGAAAACGGCATGAAAATAGGTGCAGTAGTTTTGAGTTTATCGCGAACAGACAGACGGAGGACTTTGGGCCGTATGAATAAAAAGAAAGCAAATGCTTATGAGTATGAGCAAACGCTCCAAGCAAGAGCTTAGAGTAACAGGTCGGAGTATAAGCGTCTACTCGAGTGGATATGAATAATGATTTGCTTATTCTCAAGAGCTTTTGCTTCAATAAAATGAGCATTTGTGCCTGGACTGCCTGGTCATTTCTGTTGAAACTCGCAAACAGTCTGCATTGCGTCTGCATTAATTTGACCGTGTTTTGATGGTACCTAATTGTAATAAAAATGTCTTCAGACAAGGGTGATAACGAAGAAAAAGGTATCAATCTACTAGTAGCAATGCAATTGCGAGAAAGATTTGAAATCCTAACCAAATCACAAATTTCACATATAAAAAATTTAAAATAACGAGGCCTTAAAACATGCAGCCACAGAAATAGGGTTGGGTTGGGTTGACGGAAATTTGATCCATAAATGGGACTATTTGGTTCATTACAAATGAAATTGTTTTTGAAACAGTCGACTTCTTCTGTTACATCCATCTGAAAAGTACGTTGCCCTCCAATTTACAATTTCTTCTTGAAATCTGTAGAAAGATTTAAAATCTCGCCAATTAGCTTCCCTTCGCACTTTGTATTGCTTCTGTGCCCGAAAATTCACGAATTCTGCCATTTTATGACCAGCTTATTGCAAGATGCATCTCCTAATAACGAGATGAAAAAATTTTGGAGCAATTGTTGAAGTAAGTAAGCAAAGCATACTTTTTATTCATAACAAGATGAGCATCTGCTCATGCTTCTAATACAAGTTTGAGCAAAATCTTTTAATTAAATTTTTATTTATAAACTATATAGCATTTTCTTTAAGTTTTGCAAGTAGAAGGTTGTGCTAATTTTTATTTATGCGGCCCATTGTTTTATATCAATAGTGATAAAAATGAAAAGTAATAATTACCTAAAAAGTTCAATCCTAGGTTTTCGTTCTCCAGTTATCATTTCATCTGGTTCCTTATTAACATTTTGTGTGTTGGTCATCATTAACGGCCTTCCGTATTGCGTATCCAACGCCCTTAAAATATCAACAAAGACTCTTCTAACATGCGGAAAATAAGCATTCATTCCAATAGTTCTGGCTGTATCTTCAGTAAGCATTTTATTCAAAAACGTTTTCCTTACACGTAAAGTGTTACCGCTAGGTAACACTCCTACTGATCTAGGCATAGGTGGGTCACCTTCTTTTTGTTGAAGACTATCGGCAACTACTAAAAAGGCTCTTAGACCGATACTCATCCTCTCTGGAGTTAAAATTACTTTGAAAGGTCTAGCTACTGAAAGGAGGTCAAAAACTATTTCTCTCATAGCAAAATCTAATCGTTCTTGTGCTATGAATTGTATGATTTTAACGAAAATATTTAATGGAGTCTCTCTCGGTACTACGCCTTTTGAGCCCTTTGGAAACAGAGAGTTTACTATGCTTTGTAATCGAGATTGTGTTGCAGAGTTACTTTCACATTTTATTCTGATCATGTATACCCATAAAAGGCGATAAAGCGACTCTAAAAATAAAATACATAGTATTACAGTTCAGTGTTTTATTTTGTATGTGTTGCACCTCAGACTGTGGGGGTATTAAAAATAGTTTTAAAAATAAATATGCTCTATAGCCTAGTGATAAAAATGGTCGACTCTGGCGCGGACGATCAGGTTTCATTCCATTTTGAAATTTTTTTTAATCATGGAGAAAGTATAGTCTTTTACTTGTGTATAATGGCTATTATTCACTTGGATGATTCCAAAACTCCCTCGCTGAGCTCGCTCGTTTTGGAAACTTCATCCGGGTGAATAATAGCCATCATTCTGCACTTGTTGAAGAATATACTATTATCCATCTATATACCAGTTGGGAGGATTTATGATACACTTATTGTACATTGTTTGACCTTTAACCATGTTGCAGTCCTGAATGATAACCTTAAATGGTGTCTCAAAGTCCAATATAGTTAGGAGACCTGTTTGGGTAATTTTGATAGAGACCTATAGGTATATTTTCTTCACCTGTAGCCCCTGTTATAGCCAGTCATGCTGGCAAAGGTGCGAAATGGGTAAAACTTTGACAATTAAGTTTATTGTGATGTAAAATATGAGATATTTTGGTTTAATTCAAGTAAAATAAAATATTTTTGGTCTCTTTACCTAAAGCTACTCGACACATCTTGGGATCCCTATTCTTCAAGTGCGATAGGCACATAGCAAGGAAGTAATGCCAATTTTGTAGAAAGAACTGTTTCTGACTTACACAAAGTAAGCATGTTACAAGTGGAAATAATGCCAAACGGTGTTTTGATTTTGTACTAGCATCCAAAGTTTGTGTGTAAAGCATTTCAACAAAGTTTTTCAAACAGGGAACATTTACTTCATTTTTAACAGCCTAAAATTAAAAATATTTGAAACCATTTTTGAGGTTTCTATCAGAATGTACTTACTGCTGCTACGGGTACTAGAATTTCCACAAATAATCCAGCAAGAGCATGTTTAATATCTTTATCTTTTACTTCCAAAAAATATTGAGCACATTCTTGCATAAACTGAAATGATGCCTCAAATTCTTCTATTGGAACCATCTTAACACGAAAAAATTTCATTCCCATTAACAAACTTATGATACTTTGAGTTGTGTTTGGACTAGTTTCTCTAGACCTAAGCTCTTTTAATTCTGCCATGAAACGAGTTCTCACTGACATAAAACGGGACTGAGCCAGAACTCCTATAACTTCAGCATATAAATCTGAGATCATATGAATGTTGGCACTGTTTGGGCTATTTTGTATCCTAAAAAATACACATATAGTATAAATCCCAAGAAATATTGTCATGAATGGAATATAAAAGTGCAGTTTGAATTAAATGTAGACACCCATACCTGAATTTTTTTTCTCAATGAACATAGGTAGTGAGCAAAAAATTATGGATTACCTAGGTATAAAATGATATTGAGTATCATTTCCAATGCCTGTCAAATAGCTTTGGCATAATGAATCAAAACAAAATAAATCAACTATTTACCCTGATAAATAGTTGGCTATTAATTACCTTTCCCAATATTTACCATCAGATCAAGGACATTTATAAGTAAAGGTACCTTTAACAATTTGAAATATATACCCATATTACCTACTGCAATTTTCATCTCATGAAAATACTAACCCTTCATGGTGCTTGAAATGTTTCAGAGCCAAATTTTCAATGTACTGCACCAAGTCCTCATGTCCAGGATGCAAACCCATTTGTTTTAGAACTTCTATCAATACTAAACAAAAAATAAATTCTACTGCAAGATCCCTTTTTTCTTTTTGTATATCAGCTTCTGATCTTTCAACAGTTTCTGTTGTGTTGCCAGCTACTATATTTATGATGCTAAAATTTATTCACAATAAAAATATCTATAGGTACTTTGAAATTAAAATACCAGAAAAATCTCACTGAATGTAAGTACTTTACCTTTTTTGTTTAATATCAGATTTTTTCTGTTCTGGATTAGAAACTTCTGACATTTGCCTTTCGTACCAAGAAAATAGAGCTCTCAATAAAGAAGGCAAACAATGTTCAGCTACAGAACCAAAGGCGCTCAGAAGTTGATCAAATTGTGTATCTTCTCCTCGCTGAAGTGATTTTGATAATGGTTTTTCCTTAAAATTTAAAATATAAAGAATTTATAACAATTCAATACCTATATAGGCAACTGTTAGTAAAATATTATCAACAAATATATTGAATTATTTACTTGTGATTCAGTCATGACAAATTCAATCTTTTTCTCTGCTATAACTGTGAAATCTGCAAAAAGATTTCGCATTACGAATTCTCCTGGTCTCAAGTCCATATCTAAATGCTGTCCAGATAAAACTGTTCTTTCTTTTTGAGCTCCCCATGGTAACACTATACCTCTATTTATTACCGAAGTAAAATTTGGTTTCACATCAAACCCTAAAAAACATTTTAATGCTATTTCAATACAAATGAATTGGGAATATAATTTTAAAATATACTAGTTTTAATTAAGGATATACACCTGTTGCAGTCACTGAATGACTAACAGAATTCTCTCCTTCACTGCCCCCTGAAAGAGCATGTATTGTCGACTCTGATATGGTACTCTTGTCAGTCAATCCAGAGGCAGATGTATTATCACTGTGTGTATCTGAACAAACACTTTGTGAGCACTCATTTTCGGAATCATTGGAAAGTAAATCTAGAAAAAGATTGTTTTTGAAGGGATTTTTTATGTTAATCAATAAATAAAAATAGAACATATTTTTATAAATGTATTGTTATTCTTAACTGAAAAGAAGTATTAGAATTATTTTAAGTAGGTATTTCCCATCATAATCTACCTGTTTCTTGAACCTCTACTTGATGATCAGACATTTTTTTAAATAAAGTTCACACATTCACATTTTATATCTCAAATCACGATTAATTTTCCTGATCATTTTATTTGAAAATACTTATTTTACAATGAAAACAAAAAACTACACCTGACAGTAGATAATGTATAATGTCACTCAATAAGTCACTTATTGTTATTTTTTTGAGTGTATGTAGTAAGTATAGGCAACTTGAAGTACATCAACGAAATCGTGATTGCATGATAATATTCTATAGTCCAGCCAATATAGTTAAAATAATACCCTTCTTGGTGTGCGTCATCGATTGTTAATGTCTTTCTAACACATTACGTAGGAAGAAATGGAAAAAAAGGCAGGTCTGTGATTAATCCTAATCAAAATATCACAATAATGAACCGTTTAAATGAATTACAAACGTTAACCCTAATCTTTGACTTACAAAAATTTGATTGGTTGATGTTTAGATTACGCTCAAGCTCAACCTATCAATCAAGAGTTTAAAATACTATGAAGGCTTTACTTTCGTAGCGGCAAAATAAGTCGTACGTCTTATTCTACTGTCACACTGACAGTTCCCGACAGGTCTGTACTTTGTTGTTTACGGTCAATTATTATTTATGAAAAGTGAATATTAATCTTATTGTTTTATTTATATTTTTATATGAATAATACAAAAATATGCATGAATACACGGAAAAACATCAGTATTTTGAAAGTTCTCAAGTATTTTCAGTTAGAAATAGGAGCTGGTAATTATTAATTGCATAGCCTTTTTGAATTTGGCTAAATACAATCCTGATCATCTTATTTATCAAATTTAAGGTTAGCTATATGTCAAAATAGCAAATAAAATAAACGACATGCCGAAAACCCCGATATACGTCACAATCGATGACGCACACCAAGAAGGGTATTATTTTAACTATAACACTATTTTCAAATTTTTAAAGAGTCTTATTCAGAGAATTTTGTATCGATTATTATTTAATAGAAAATTAGTTTCAAAGAACTTAAAGTGAATCCCTAATAGACTTTCATAATTCTTTTGAATCATCAACATCTTGTAAAATAATTCTTTCTAGTTTCTAGTGACTATACTCTACAGTACCTATTTTGTTTTACCCTCTGCATTTCTTGCATAAATAATTCTAACGTGTACTTTCTAGTAAAATGTTCTGTAAACTACCCAGACCATTAATGTCCTTTAATACCTATTTGCCATTGGAGCCGGAAGCCGGTTATCTTTGATACCTACACCCTACACTACCTATATTAGGTATATAGTGTATCAAAGATAACGGCTATAAGATTGTATCCCCTACCTATATTTTTAATCCAAGTGATCTAGGGTTTCCAATATAGCCTACTAAGTATACGTTCTGGAGCTAGGTCTGTAGCCTGATCATGATCAATCTCTAAGCATATCTGTCCCAGCTCCCAGCCTTTTAAGGCGTTGACGGACAATTATCCTGCAATTGCAGATAATGTGTTCCGCCGTCTCATCCACAGATAACCTCATCCGATTAATCTCCGATTGTTCCGAATGTCTTTCCTGCAGTAAAATATGGTGTCTGAGCGAGCATCAGTGTCCAAAGAGAATTCCTGCGATTACTCTCAGATCAGATATCTGATGCCCCGCAAAAGCAGTGCCGGATTTATATTTTTTATGAGTGTAGGCCACTTTATTTCCGCCGCCCCATGTACATACCTTTCTAAAATAATTATTTTCCATTTGCAGTAAAGGGGCCTTCTTTACTACAAATGGAAAATTATTATTCAAATAAACGAATGAAAGTTAAATAAGCGAATGAATTACTCATTAAGAAAGAAAGCGTGAAAAATAAACAAGATAAACAATTTTTCACGGGCCTTTTTAATGGCAACATCATCTATAATATCATTATACTTTATGGAAGGCTCCGTTTCACATAAGAAGAACCCACTAGAAGTCTCGAAGTTGCAGTCGTATGCGCGAAGAAGCTATATACACATAACATAACAATATCTGAACATCAGTATCGGTCAAGCCTTAGCTAGGCTATTGATGTTCAGATATTGTTAAGTGCATCTTCTTCGCGCATACGACTGCAACTTCTAGACTTTTACTGGGTTCTTCTTATGTGAAACGGAGTCTACAACAACAGCAGAGCTTCGTAGAGGAACTTTCTAGTATTTTCTCTTTTAGTGGCTAGTCAATTTTCCTCATAAAATGTCATCCATATTACCTATATGAGACGTAGAAACGACTGAAAGCGTGTAAAAAATCAATTTTAAATGGACACTGTCAAGGAATAACTTGTATATACCCAATAAACCCAAGCAAAACAGGATTTTTAAATAAAAATCATTCAACAAACTAACTTTTTATTGTCATCATATCATCTAGAGAAGAGTGTATGTGATACAAAGGTAGGTACATAGGTAATTTAACAAATCTCAAATAAGTCATTCGTGCTTTTTCACTTTGTAGAAAAATAACCACCAATGATTGGGATGTAACAGAGTGCTGATTTCATACCATCAAACAGTATTTTAACTGGTGGTATCCAACAACTTAGAAGATAAAAAATATAGTAATAAAATCCATAGACAGCCATTTTGTGTATCACGTATAATCTGAAAAATAAACATCAACTTTTTATTACCAACACCAACACCTAACCGCACATTTAGTGCGCTCTTGTATTACCCGGTATATTATAAATATTATAATACGTATACCACAATTAGTGATGAGCAAAGCAAGAACCTACACCAATAATACCAAAAGACAGCCTTGGTAACAGTCTTGATCTTGCTTGTCCGCTCTTGCATCGACTTTACTCAAATACTTTTAGTCTTGTCTTACACCACAAGAAACATACAGGAGATACTTGTGGTCTTGGTCTTGATCTGGCTCAAATAGTTTGTTAGACTCCGTTTCACAAAAGAAGAAGCCCCATGAAGTTTGCGAAATGTCTTGCGCAGAAATCAAAATCGGTCTTGTTTATCTATGCCAATTTTACAATATGGCGCTGGTTTTGACAAGCTCTCGCATATGACTGCAACTTAAAGAGGTACTTACGTGAAACGGAGTCGAAACTTACGTCGTTTTGGAAAATATTCAAGTCTTAAGGGAAGTATTCTCATATATCCTATTTAAAATGAGAGATGTAATTTTGAGTTTAGTCTAGGCACTTCTAGCACTCAGTCAGTCTTGGTCTTGAAAAATCGCAAGACTAAGACAGACTCCATCACTAACCGCATTGATACTTTTATGAAAGATTGGTACAAAAAGAGATCAACCTTTTTTTCTCGTAATCTAACTTACAGTTTTTGTTTTCTTCTACATCTTGGCAAAGAAGATAAATCTTCTTTTACGCAATATTGCCTTGTTCCAAGAATAGCGTTTATCAAGTATTCCTTCAGATCAGGTACTTCTAACATTGGAAATTTCTTCCGATCCGCTTCGGTTAGTTTGTCTAAGAGTCCAGTGAAATGTTCGCATTCAAATATCCATTCGCGTACTGAGAAAAATTGTAAAAGTTCCAGACCGTCGTAAATTTTTTTCTGTATTCTAATCATGCTAAAATATAAAATTTAATAAAAATGAAAATTTTAAATGACGTTTGATAAGATAAAAATATCAAATACTCACAATGTT
>CAJUYH010003721.1:0-30744 GCA_910591685.1 Galerucella tenella | reverse complement strand
AAGGTGTACATTTCTTCATAAGAAACTGCGGCAGTACCAAGTACTCTACGTAAATGAAATTTTGTGGATTTCACTGCTGATTCCCATAGCCCCCCCATGTGCGGAGAATTAGCAGGATTGAAATGCCAATAAATTTGTTCCTTTGCTAAAAATTGTGAGACATTATCATTGTGAGATTGACTGGAAATAAGATCATACAACTGTCTAAAATGATTATTGGCGCCTATGAAATTTGACCCGTTATCCGAAAAGATATCTGATGGCTCACCGCGTCGAGATATAAAACGCTTCAAAGCATTCAAGAAACTATTTGTGGACAGGTCTTTTACTAACTCAATATGCACCGCCTTGACAGCGAAGCAAACAAATATGCACAAATAGGTTTTTACTGCCCTCGAATTGCCCAAAGTATTTTCCTTAATAAAAATTGGACCTGCGTAGTCGATGCCACATTGCGCAAAAGCTCGTAAAGGTTGAGTTACCCTTGCTTTAGGAAGTGCTCCCATCAAATTATCCTTGGGTTTGGGGTTCAGCTTGAAACACCGTACACACGATCTAATGACACCCTTCACTACGTTTTTCCCATTAATGGGCCAATACTCAAGTCGCATTATTGATAAGAGTGTTTGCACACCGGCGTGTAGATTTTTAATATGCTGACTCTTTGTTATGAGTTCTGTAATTTTATGCTTGTCCGGTAAAATAAGTGGATGTTTTTGTTCATAGCTCAAGTCAGAATTGGACAACCTACCACCGACCCTGAGCAAGCTATGCTGATCTAGAAATGGGTGTAAATTTAAAATCCTACTATCGCCTCTAAAACGGTTCGAGTGTTTGAGAGCATTTATTTCTGCTGAAAAGGAATTTACTTGTGCGATTTTTATTAACATATCATGTGCCTCCTTAAGCTCGTCAGTCGACAATACATTCGAATTATAATATCGTCTTTTAAATAGGCGGTTTATGAATCAAGAACGTAGCACATAACACATTGTAACTTGCGAAAGCTTGAAAATTTTTGGACACTGTCAAATTTATAAACGTCTGTGTTTACAAGTACAATAATGGAAGATTTTATTTCTGGTAAATTTTCAAACGGAATTGATTCGAAAGCGATTTTATCCACCTTGTTTGTTAAAAAGGGTGGTCCGTACCACCACGTGTTCAAGTTAACTAGTTCCTTAGGGTCAATCTCTCGGGAGATGACGTCCGCCGCGTTGTCTTCGCTTTTAACATGCTTCCAATTTGTAATGTCTGTTAATTCATTGATTTGCGCTACTCGATTGGTGACAAAGGTTTTTAGTCTGCTAGGGTCTATTTTCAACCATGACAAAACAATTGTTGAATCTGAAAACAGGCTAATTTCAGAAATTTCAATATCAAGAATTTCCCGAACAACCGTATTCACTAATTTTGCTAATAAATGTGCTGCAAGTAACTCAGCACGAGGCAGAGTTACCTTACGAATCGGCGAAACCTTTGTTTTTGCACATAGCAGTTGGGAATGTAAAGTACCGTCTTGATTCTCGGAGACTAAGTACAGACATGCTCCGTAGGCTCGTTCCGAAGCGTCCGCGAATCCGCATAATCGTACCTTTACTGGAGAGCGTGTTAACACTTGGCGTTTTATGATTATTTCGTTTAAAACGTGAAATTGTGAGAAAAATTCGAAAAACAATTTTACTTCTTCTTCTGGTATGGGCTGGTCCCAGTCGATTCCTAATTTGAACAGCTCCTGCATAAACAGTTTTGCCCTAATTACAACCGGACTTATAAGACCTAACGGGTCATAAATTTGCGATATAGTTGATAGCGCGATACGTTTTGTTATTTGTTTATCAGGCAATGCAATATTTATCAGAAACCTTAAACAATCTAATGCAGGATTCCAGAGAATGCCTAACGTCTTCAATTCATTTTCATCGTGCTCAGCAATCAATAATTTATCTTCTGATTGATCCTGTTTTGAAATATAGTCCAATACCGACATATTGTTGGAAGCCCATTTACGTAAGGTGAAACCGGCTTGCGACAGTATTTCTGTGATTTCCTTATACAATTGAATAGCATCTTCGACACTGTGCAGACTTAGAAGTAAATCGTCCATATATATAGAATTCTGAATGATCCTTGACGTGTTTGTATATCGATCTTTATTCTCAATTGCCAGCTGCTTCAGACACCGCGTCGCGAGAAATGATGCACACGTAGTTCCGTAAGTTACGGTTGACAGTTGATAAATATTGATAGGTTCCTGCGCATGCTCCCGCCACAAAATCTGCTGAAAACATCTGTCCTGGGGATGAACTAAAATTTGACGAAACATCATTTTTATGTCTGCATTTAATATGACGTTGTGTAATCTCCATCTCAAAATAATGGCAAACAACTCATCTTGAATTGAAGGTCCAGAGAGCAGCGTGTCGTTCAAAGAATATCCTGTGTCCGTCCTTGCGCTGGCGTCAAGCACCACTCTAACCTTGGTGGTAGTAGAGCTTGGCTTTAAAACCGGGTGATGAGGTGAAAAATATGAGGTGTTACAGAAGGATGTAGAATTTGACGTATCTACCTTAACCATGTGCTTTAAATTTTCAAACTCGCGTAAAAATTCGATATATTGCCCCTTAAGACTGATGTCGCGAGACAAACGGTATTCAAGTGAGTTAAAACGTTTTAAACAATTAGTATGCGATTCTCCGAGTAATGATGATGTATTCTCTTTAAACGGTAATCTGACTACGAAGCGATTTTCACTATCTCGTGAAGTTGTTTCTATGAAATAATTTTCACAATACTTGTCTTCGGTAGACAAATATTTCTTTTTGGGTAGTTCCTCGACTTCCCAAAATTTAGTGAGAGTTTTATTTAAAAGTACCTCCGGGTTTTCATAACTTAAATTACAAATAAACGTTTGTTGTTTGTTTGTCAATAAGTGATTTGTGTTTAGAGAACCAGTGAATATCCATCCGAATTTGGTTTCAAATAAAACTGGCATATTTCTACCGAGAGATATTTTATTGCAACCCAACAATTCGTAAAATATACTGGCACCTATCAATAAATCAATTCTCTTTGGTTTATTAAATTCTTTATCTGCTAAGTGAATGCTTTGCGGGTATTTAATGATATCACGTGGAAATTCATGTAATGGTAAATTATTGCTTATGGTGGGCATCACTAAAAATGCTAAGCAAATTTCAAAATTGTCAAATCTGGATTTTATTTTTGTAGAAGTTCTATGGGTTATATTCGTGATGTTTTGATTTATACCGCCAATTGAGACTTGAATGTTATTACATTTTAAATTTAATTTATCGCATAAAGACTGTGTTATTATGTTAGACTGACTGCCTGAATCTAGTAAAGCATGACATTCATGAAGATTGCCGACAGCATCTTCAACGAGCACCGTCGCTATTGATAGAAATACCTCGTTTTTGTTTATTTTAATTGCTGACGTTTCCGAAATATTAGTGTGTAAGTTTTGCAAATCTGTACTTTGCGGCAATTCTAAAAGATTATCACTGTTATGTGACTGTAGTGTATTTATTTCGTTTCTCTGACCGCTGCGATTGATTGTGCCTTTAGCCGAAACACCTGCACCTCCTAGCTCGAATTCGGCGCGGTTGCCGTTTTGACTCAATTGTGATGAGACTTCACCACTTTGCGTTCGGGTTTTTTGATTATCTACGTGTAAAATTGTATTATGTCTATTTCCGCAACGTTTACATGATGATGACTTGCAATTGGATTTAAAATGTCCCGACCGCAGACAGTTAGTGCATAATTTGTAGAGTCTTAGTTTATCGTATTTCTCAGAAATTGCTAAGTTTAAGAATTTTTGACACTGGTATATAAGATGGACACCGTGGCACATTTGGCATGTGGGGATTGTTTCGGTTGATGCGTAACTCTGATATACTTGGGGTGTTTTAAATGAGCTCTTAAAATCACGTGGATTTTTGTTAATTAATTTATTTGATCCCTTACTATGCCCGTTTTGCGATATGTTTTCGTGATAATTTGATTCAAGAGCAAAACACTTTTTTGTTAAGTATTCAATTAGTTTGTTTAACGTGGGCAGATTTTCATAATCATCTTGTTTATTTTCCCATTCGCGACGTGTACGTTCATCGAGTTTTCTTAAAATTAATGGGATTAGTAAGGTATCCCATTGATCTGCGGGAAGATTTAACTTCAAAAGTGCGTTCTTGTGCTGATAAACTTCATCTATCAGTTTTCTAAGAGCAATGTGTGATTCTTTCGTGACTTCTGGTAAATTGAACAATAATCTGTTAACATGGTGATTTATAATTGCGCGTTTGTTTTCATATCGTTTTTTAAGTAAGTCGAGAGCAATCGAATAGTTTTCAGTGGTAACTTCTAGCGAGCTTATCATGCGCAAGGCGTCCTCCCTACAGCAGGTTTCTAAATATAGGAATTTCTGAATGTCTGATAAATCTACACGAGAGTGTACAACTGAATTATAAATATCAAAAAAACTTAACCATGTTTCATACGTTCCGCAAAAGGTAGGCAGGCCCATATCTGGCAACCGTGGTAATTGTGCAGAGAATGTTTGCAGCTGTGGTGCCTCGTTTCTAGTAAAAGAACTATTATTGGAAACATTATCAACTGTGGCTATTATTTCGTTTGCTTCCCCAATAAGATCATAAAATTTCGTTTCAATTTCTTCTCTTTCAATGCTTTCATTTAAATCTAAATACTCTAGTCTTGCTTGACAACTATCAAATTGTAACAGATCGGTTTCAATAACCTTTAAGCGCGTTTCAATTTGTTTACTTTTATTTTTGTTAGTTTCGTCTTTCAAAAATTTTTTCAAATCTAGTTAATTTGCCTTTAATTATTCCGCGTTGATGCCGTAATTGCATTTGTTCGTCCGTTGACTCGTTATCTGACATGTTTTTTACTAATGCGTGAAATAAACGTTTAACCTTTATATGTGTTAGTTAAAATATGTACGAGCGTGAATTTATTATAATTAAACGTTATCTAAAATATAAATATTACTATATGATTTAAAACATGCGAGAGAAATGTACCACTTATCAAAACAAATCGAGAAAACAATCTTAAAATTAAGGAAAATGAAAGGAACTTATCTGATACAGTTTGCTTGGCAACGCTGCTGCTATTTCAATCTTCTTACTGGTACGTTAAAATGGCGTCTCTTCTTTATAACTTTTTTCTTGACAATGCAATGCTGGCTGCTATCCGGTAGAAGAACCAAACATATGTTACATTCGCTTTTAAATTGTTGGCTTGAAGGACCTGTGGTTCGTGTAATAACTGTTTTTATTTTGAGAAACTGATTTATTCATAAGACATTAATTTTGGTGAATTGACAAATATTATGATGTGATGTTGCTTGTGGCTTCTTGCCTACTGACTCCCCTCCGCTCACCGGTAGCACTGCAGTCAATCGGCTGGCGACCAACGGCGTCGAGAATATTTTTTGAAAGAGGATTTAACATTGAACGTGCACTTCACTGGATTCCATTTCTAGTAGACTATCTGTTCTAATGTAACAATTATATTACGTTATGCTGGACGTTGTCTATTCCTCGTATTTGTGATTCCACTTGTTTGGCCAAATAAAACCTCAGCCATATTTACTTAATTACTTTATTCACTAATATATAAACTATATGTACAAAAGCTCAAGTATTACAAAAATAGTGGCCTTTACTCTATTCAATTCTACGGTTATACATCAACTGATCATCACCACATTGCCCTATTACAAAAACCAGGCATCCTTGTTTTTCCGAACCGTTGAGGCTGCACAATTTGGCAATGGTGGAACTTTTGAATATTCCATAAAAATGAGAGAAAAAAGAATAAGTAATGCCACAAGGAACTTACAGAAGACGTTTATCCAATTTAATATTTATTGAGTAATCAATACAAAGAATGAAAATAATAATCATTTATTTAAAAATTCGACATAAACTGAATATTCCAGTAAAAAACAAACTTGGAAAATAACAAGTTAATAATTAACAAACCAAATTCATGTTTACCGAACAATAAATTGGAAAATATCAAAGGAAGCTAGCGAAGAAGAGAGTTCCGATCGAAAATTGATTCGAACATCTAAAGCTAAAGAAAAAAATTATTTTTGTATTCTGGAGTGACTGATGTGATAAGGAAACGGCATGTTCAGACATTTAGTAAAAATTTGGGAGGTGACCAATGAAGCCATAAAAATTAACTGAATTAAATAGTTTTGAATGGAAAACAGGCTGAACAGCATGTTACAAGATAAAACTTTGTTGCGTCGTCGTTGTCAATTATACTAGGATTGTTGGAACAAGATTGAGAATCAGTTCGTAATTTTACTTCAATCTACGCAAACTCAATTTAATTCCGAACTGATTCTCAAGCTTGTTCGAACAACCTTGCGATAGAGCTTTGAATATAACTCGAATATTAGCGATGTGACACCGACTATCATAGATCTTATTGTGAATTTCATTGTCTACAATAATGGTCCCGACTACTTTTGCCCTAATGTGTAAGGTTTCCGACGTTTTTTCAAGATGGCGGCTGAAGCATGTTGTGATTTTATAGTCATTAAGTGTTCTATGTTATCAAAATAACAAATTTGATGTGAGACAAATCCCTGACAACAAAACAATGAGAATGCCTGAATTTTATTCCAAATATCTTTCCGTTCTCCATGAATCAACCCAAATTCGTGAATGAATTTTATCACGTTTGAATGTACTATGATCCCATGTGCGTTCTCCCAATAGAAAAAGAAACTCTTTATAAAACGATAAGGTGGAAATAACAAAATACACTCTCCGAAAATGGAATTTCTTTTTTCATGCTCAATAAATTTAGTTGACCCTCGTATAGTGCTGATATCTGTTTCCAAGAAACATCTGCCTACGGACTTCTATGCCACTTTCCGGTAACGTTTATATATGGCTCTAAAGGTTGAAGGGCCAAAATCTAGAATCAACGTCGAGAAGCTTTATCACGTCCCATTGTCTGTTTTGATAAATATCTTCTCCGGAACAACTTGATAACTAGGCAACTAAAGCGTGTAATGTATTTTTCGAATCGTCTGAAGATGAACTGAAAACTTTATTTGTTCAGTGTTTATTCTTTATTCTGTGCAGACATGACATGAATTTTGGGGAAAATATTAGAAGCCTTATGTTCCAAGTCGGAGGAAAACAATAGAAATTTTTTTTGAAAAACAGAACATTGAAATTGACGTAAATATTATTATTTAATTAAGGTTTTCAAAAAGTTTGGAGCTTTTCTCCTAAAAGTCGCCTGGTGCTAATTTTATGTAAAATGGTTTATGTTAAAACTGATTGCCAATTTAGTTCTTCATAACAACAGTGATAATTCAACAACAGAATTCAGTTATTATTATCCCATTAAACATACACAGACAAAATTTCCGAATATTTTCAAAATCTCATAATATCTTTTTACAAAAATAAAATCTGATGAATGGGGTCATTTGAATACTATGAAAAACAGTTTATTTAATAATATTTCAGTGTACAATCCTAAGTTTTAAGCGGAAGAAAATGGTGGAAAAAGAAATAATGCCAAGTGTTACGAAAAATAAGAATATTTACTTTATACTCAAATGCTAATTGGATGACCAATACCTACAAGTTTTCTCATTAAGATTAAAGCATAATCAGTAACAAGCTCTAATTACTGCTTCTATTATCCTCGGCATTTTGCTAAGTGAAGCTTGAACACATATTCGAGGAATTGCGTTCCACCCATCTTCTGCAGCAATCCGCAGCTGTTCTATTTTACTTGGAACAGGATTTTTCCATAGTATACGGATTTATGTCAGGGCTACATAGTGACCAATCTAATCTTCCGATATACATTTCAATAGTAACTCATCCAATCACTACCACTAGCTTCTGTGCGTCCCTCCTAACTCATTCAAAGCCTTCTATACATCCTCCAAGGAATATCAGGCTATAGCAAGCATGACCCACGGCGTCCTACATGCATTCTAACAGGCCACTATTATCTGAATCACCATATGCCGAGACTTGAACTGTCGGAAGTTCAGACTTGTCGTCTTTGTCTGGAAAATAATAAGGCAGCAGAGTACATAATTTATGCCTGCCCCGCCGCGTCTCGGCCCAGGTATCTGATGTTTGGCAGGGTCTCTCTCTCGCCCTCGGACCAGGAGCGCTATTCGGTACGCGGCATTGACAGTCATCGGTATCGGTATGTTAACAACAGCCATTGGTTGCGCGGCCGACGGGACTAGTATAACGCTATTCTGTATGCCACGTTTTTCGACGCTCGGAATTGCAACCAAAAATTATCGGCATAGAAGTGACGTCACTAGATTCGGTACGTGTGGCCAATGAGCGATGAGGAGAACTGTCAAATTTATAAACAAACAAAAGTGCACGTTGAAAATTAGAGGTTATATTTTGGTTTCGTTGGAAGGTAGGGTCACATAATCAGATAATAGATAGTGATAGTGACATATATTTTATCTGTTAGTATGAACGATACAATTCATGTTTATTTTAACATTAACAACCTCAAAAACTCGAAATTTAGAGGCAACCAGCATTGAAGAATTGATTTGGCGTTAACATACATCTCTTCTTTTTCAAGTCTCAAAGATAGGATAAATACAGATATTAATTATTTTAATGAAGGTTCTTGTTCTATCAAAACTTAGCGTTATAATATCGCTCATAGGTATCATTTGATTCAGTACATGGAGAGCCATTCAAATTTTACTGAAGGAAAATTTTGTGGAAAAGATGGGAAGGACTTATAAAACACTAGATTAGACCCTATACACAATATAGTTACTCTCCAAATATTAAAAATTCACTCGAATAATCCGCAGTTTCAGCCAAACATCTACAAATAATGAAAATTTCCTTTCAACGAAAATCAATAACGGTTACCGTGGGGTCATGAGATCACGGTAGACATATCGATTCTCATCGACACGAATTCGCGATATCGGTCGATGAAAAGTTATACAGAATGCCGCGCATGCGACTTACCGACGGTTGTCGATAACTGAGTCTTAGGCCGCAATTATACCTCCAGGTGTCAGGTGTCAGGTGGTAGGTGGCAGGCGACAGGCGACGTCACCTATGTTTGAGTTGCTTTATTTTCACTGTTGTCGTTTATACTTGGTCGAGGTGGTGGGAGATAACGCGGCGATGTCGCCTACTGTCACCCGTATCTGCAAAATGTGACAGATTCGCAGCTTGCCACCCAGCGCTCGAGGTACTTTCGCGCAGTATCTTTTGATTGTTTCAAGTGTATACATCATATATTCGAAAACTTATTTATAATTGAGTTTTAATAATTATTTATAATGGCAAAATACGCTATATCTAAAGAAGATCGCGAAATCTTAATCAGTGAAGTGCAGACAAGATTTGCAATTTGCAACGATGCTGACCCTAACCACAAGAATGTGGATTACTTGGATAAGCGCACGACGCGTTTTAAACGACATCCCGGAAAATACTAAATCCAAAATGTATTTATTTTCGGTTTGCAACCAAGCGTTGCCACTCAATAGTATATTCACGTTATCACTTAACACCTGCAACTTGTCACCTGACACTTATCCCCTGTCGCCTGCCACCTACCACCTGACACCTGACACCTGGAAGTATAATTGCGGCCTTACCATTACCGACTTCTCTCCGAAACGAGATACAGAATAGCGCTCCTGACATATCATCCACCAAACAAACTTATCGGCTTTGTTCAGAAGCTGTATTAGTTTTGTGAAATCTGAATAGGTAAGAGACACCAATAGAGTCGCAGAGGATGGCTTTAGGAACCCACTTACCTCAAACCTTACCTAAATATATGAATTTTAATTAAGTGGATATTTCCTCACCCATCGTTGAAACTGTGAGGGTATGTGCAACTGAATATTGTAGTTGAAAATATAATTCTAGTAGATGCATATTTAAATGTAAAGCAAACAGAATAATATTCACTGGGATAATACATAAACAGACAATATATTGTCACAGATAACAATAAATCTACCGCTCTCTACATTGGTATAATACATCATTTCCAAACCATCAATTACAGCAGCTTAAATTCCACAAATGAAAAATAAATAACCAGAAACGATCGGTACAGTTGGGATTATAGTGAACAAAAACCAACTTTCCATCAAAATTACAACAGAATACATTTTATAGAAGACACCTTTGAAATTCAAATATTGAAGGCATGTGAATGAAACGATAAAATGTGAATTGGCAGAAATTGATAATTCCACTATTCTTCGCTGTTTGTTCATGGGTTTTACCTGCTATCAATTTGTAATATAAATCATAACAATACTGATATGATAATGAACTCATTCCAAGATTTAGCCGCGCTCTGAATACATAGAATTCGCTCAAATCCTACCACAATTGCATAAAACATTCATATGAGTGTATTTTGAGGAGATTACCTGTTGTGGAAGTTTCTACGTACTAAACAAAACGTGATTAAACTAAAGGTTAACTGGAGCGACGCAAACCGCCATGGAATTCTAAATACACACATGGAATACAATACTGATTATAAATTGACCCTTGTGGTCTTAGTTCTACTGGGAAAGTCATTTTATATAATTATAGCTGCTATTGTAGCATCTATCGTAGTTTAGCAGCTCGAGAGCTCAGAACGAAGAATGAGGAAATTCACGAGATTTCTTGTTAATTGGAATATTTAAACAGGAGAAATATTTCGTTTCAAGTTCTGGATTAAAGTCTCAGGTTTCACCAACGTCTACAACTTATTCGTGTGATATTTTAAGGTGGATGGTCAACTTCAACCAAAAATCCCTAGAATCCATTTTCAACTACTTATGTGTATCCTCATTTGCCAGTTTCATTCCATCTCGAATTGAATTTTGTTCGGACCCCTCACACGCTCTCTTCATATCTAATATAGACTAGTCCTTGCATTCTGTAGATGCTACCAGTAGTCGTTAATAGACTGGTCCTAATACTTCCTGCAATGGCTCCATAAATAATTACCATTGGATTCAATATGGTTGTATACATTAATCTCCGTATCCTTGAGAAACAATCCCAATCTTCTCTGCCAGGTTCCTTGTTCCCCTTGGGAAAAAGGACCTAAACATTCAACTAATCCCATGCAACCTCATTTACGATGAGGACTATCAGAATGGTTATGGTTCAGACCCCCTTTAAATGGTATCAAATATAGGCTTTCCTCAGATTTTCCCATGGCTATTACTGCAATGTCATTGTCATACTCATGGTAGGGTTAGTTCACTTTCAGACTCTGAATTAATAGATGTGAATGATGTCCTTGTCTCTGCTAAAATAGTGGTCAACAGTTCCAGCATTAATTTGGATATTGTGCTGTCCAAAGCTCTTCTATTCTCTACTCTGTTGGCATGGTCAGGTGAAATATTACGCTTTTTCGTCGGTTGTTCTTGGTTGTTCAAATAACCTTGCAGTATTACTTTGGAAAAGGGATGTACTAGTTGTAATGCTTAATCATCCAGCATGTTTGCGAGTACTACAGCCTTTGGATATAAAAATATCAAAAATAACTTTCCTTTACCACAAGCTGAAGAAAAGTCACTCTTATTGGGATTCGATGAGAAAAGCGGTTAGGTTGATTTTTGCCGGTTTATCAATGCAATACAGCCTGATGGCGTTATAAACCGATCTACACTACCCTTGTGAACGCAAGTAGGGACTTAAATAGATGACTGATGACACCATTCGTTTTCATATTTGTTTTTTCAAGGTTCCGTACCCAGAGGGCTGAAAACGAACCCTATTACGAAGGTTTCGCTGAACCGTTATGGTTGGAAAGTTGAAATTTTTCCAGAAGCTGTATTTCTGGTGCCGCTATGGCAACAATTGCTAAGACAGTATGAAATGAATGTTTGAAAATCATCTTTTTCATCTTTTTTGTTCGATATTGATACAGTAACAAACATGCCATGGCCTGGCTAGTTAAAGCGCCTTTCTAGTAATCGGGAGATCGCGAGTTCGAATCGCCATGTGGCCTGGATAAATTAGTTAAATATAGTATATTAGCTTCACTTGTCTGTATGTATGTGCGCGAGTCCGGTTGGACGGTTTTTATTTCTAAAGGCCACATCTAAATTCTTCCAGCATTTTTTGATACAATTAACAGTTCAATGGATATGTTGCACAGCACAGATTCGAGAGATTTCGCCATTTCAATTACGATAGGGATCAAGGAAACATCTTGTATTATTAGTAAATAAATAAAATGATTCGTGATTCTAATGTTGCCGTTAGCATGCTTCTCATGCACCCTACAATACTGAGATGAGCAAATCTCTTTTGGGAATCTTGGGCCATTATTTTCTCGGTTTTCATTGTTATTTTCGTATTTTCATGATGGTAGAGCAGATCTATTTGGACTCCAGTACGTGTGCATTGGAAGTATCTAGGAAGAGCACAGAGCACAGCTGAATTTTATTTATTTCCAATGAGTCAATCATGCATTATAAATAGATAAGAATATTTTTTAATTTTATATCAAATATTATCATCAATTTTCATCGTATTTTCAGTAGTAATACCCCTTGGGTCTTGATAAAACCGAGATAATTTTTTCATAGAGAATGCTGAAAGCGTGTTGCTTGATAATAGCCCAAGGCCGCAGGCCAAGGGCTATTATCTTCGAGTATTTATCAAGACCCGAGGAGTATTCGATAAGATAATTTTTTACTTTGTAGATATAAAAAAATTCATTGTCAATCTAACGTTCAATAATTTATTAGTTATAATCAAACAAATATTATTCATTTTTATTCAAAACTACAGTGTAAAGTAGGTACAATTGGTAATTTAATTGAATCGTTAGATGCAATACCAAATATTCGCGACATTTTCAATCCAGTTGTCAGTTTGATGTTTAATTAATTTTTCAATAAATAATAAACACCAAACTGAAAACACCACATGTAGGGTATTATCGCTGTAATACAGCGGTGATTGGATGAAATTTGATACATGACTTGAAATTAACTAATTTGATTGGTTACTATATCCAGTAAAAAATTATCGCTGTAATACAGCGGTGATTGGATGAAATTTGACATATGACTTGAAATTGAGTAATTTGATTGGTTACTATATTCAGTAAAAAATTATTACGGGTATATATGGTTGAAATAATACCCTTCTTGGTGTGCGTCATCGATTGTTAATCTCCTTCTAATACATTACGTAGAAAGAAATGGAAAAAAAGCAGGTCTGTAATCCTAATCAAAATATCACAATAATGAACCGTTTAAATGTATTACAGACGTTAACCCTAATCTTTGCCTTACAAAAATTTGATTGGTTGATGTTAAGATTACGCACAAGCGCAACCTATCAATCGGAAGCTCGAAATACTATGGAGGCGGTACTTCCGTAACGGCAATGTGTCTTACGTCTTTTTCTACTGTCACACTGACAGTTCTCGCCAGGTCTGTACTTTGTTGTTTACGGTCAATTATCATTTATGAGAAGTGAATATTAATCTTATTGTTATATTTATTTAAATAATACAGAAATATGCATAGATACACGGAAAAACATTAGCATTTTGAAAGTTCTCAAGTATTTTCAGTTAGGAGAAGAAGCTGGTGATTATTAATTTCATAGCCTTCTCGAATTTGGCTGAGTTCGATCCTGATGATTTTGTTTATCAAATTTAAGGTTAGCTAAATGTCAAAATAGCAAATAAAATAAACGACATGCCGAAAACCCGGATATACGTCACAATCGATGACGCACACCAAGAAGGGTATTATTTCAAATATACAATAGCATGATTAGCATGATATACAATGCTTTTTCACATAAACTGTATCAATTCTTTATTAAATATTCTTCTCTTTCATCAGAAATTATTTCTATCAGTAATCGAATTAATTGGCGAAAAAGAAATCTCGAAAATAAGATTATTAGTTCGAGAGTCGATGAAAATTTTTATCGAAAGTCTGTTACAATACATATACGTCCAAACTTGATGTTCATTGAATTTCACGTAATAGCATTGAACTAAGCACATTGCTGGGCTACCATAAATACCAACCCTTTGATCTTAATTTCCCTCAGGGCGCTCAATAACACACTGTGTTAAACTTGTCAATGTTTCCCAAGTTAATACCGGCAATTGATCAACTCCACAATTAATTAGCTGAGAGGTATTGATCTTTTTTTCAGTTGATTTGTCAGTACAAAGAGAGAATTTTCTAACAACTTTCGTAACCAGAGAAATGAGGAACAGAGCCAAACATTAGCAGATTGAGGACGTTTTTTTTATTCTTTTTCTTGGGATAGCACCTTCTCGTTGCACCCGTCTCATTTTCTTCGTGACTATCCGTCTTCCGTGTCAGAAAGATATTCAAGTATTTTTGTATGCGTTTACTTAAAAAAAATGATAGATTTTGTACATATGTGAAGTTGTCGGGCCAAATTTTTCAGGATTGTTTCCAACAATACATTTTTTAAATTTATTGTGAAAAATATTTCCTTTTTCAATTTTGACATCGTGTATCTCGAAAATCGAAGACTCAAAAGGAAGGTCTGGATTACTTAATCGATATAGGGAATTTTGGATAATTTTAATTAATTTCTTGAACTTTATATTAAAATTTGACCCTTCCCAATAGCAGACAAAACAAAATTCCATTTAGCTTTCCGCTACTAAGAGGTTTTACTGTATCTGCATTAAGACTTGATCTACGCACTACAGTGTACATCGAGATCTGATAATGTGGCTTCATTTTACCTTCAGGTGATTGAGCACTATTTTGGTATTGCTCAGTCATGTTTATTCTGTTTGAATTAACGCCGTTATGCCAGTAAATTACTATTTACACATCTTAACCACATGTTAAGTAGTTTGATGCTTGAAGTTCTCCTATTACCTGATCTGTGCCTATATATTATTATAAACAACTCTGAACGCAAATCGATATTTTCGATTAACTTCGTACTGTCCACATAAGTAAGAGGATTAATTGATGGCGATGTACTGAGAGCCGGTAGACATTCATTTCATGGAGCAATATGATTGTGAATACGCATTAATTATGATTATAATTACGCCATTGAATATAGAATTTTACCTCGCGCTTATTATGTCCGATCCAATTTTTTTGTATAAGGTTTAGGAACACTTAGTATAAAATCATAAAATTCTGACAGATTCCTGTGGAGCTTCAGGCGCCATCTTGAAAAAAGGTGACAGACGACAGATGACAGTTGACGTATGACATGTGACAGTTGACATTGAACATGTGACAGATATTTAGACAGTAATCAACATTCGTTAGACGACAGACGACAGATGACAGTTGACGTATGACATGTGACAGTTGACATTGAACATGTGACAGATATTTAGACACTAATCAACGTTCGTTAGACTGCTCCTTAGTTACGGCCCCTTTGCACCTGATTGGTTGGGGCATTGACATATGACACAGAACCTGCAATATTCAAAAACTAACCTCACATATGACACGGATCATGTGACAGGTTACACGGAACCCAAGGAATCTAGGCACATGTAACAGGTGACAAAATTCGTTGAGCTAACTATTAGCTATGAATAAAAGGTTTTGGCATGCCGGTTTAGCTAGCGTACTCTCAATAGTATGCAATAATTACTTGTTATTTAACAATTTACAAAGCATCTTGCCCCCTTTAGTGAACTATTGAGTTGAATATTCACTAGTAATACCACTAGAGGTCAAATTATTTCCGGACATTTTTTCGAGCTCATGAATATTCTGAAAATTATCCCGAGTCGAAGACGAGAGATAATTTTCTAAACATATTCATGAGCGAGAAACAATTTCCGGATTTAATTTGACCTCGTGTGGTATTCGGTAAGAAAATTCCACACCAAATCTGTTTCCAACAACAACAATTTTCGTTTTTATCAAGTTCTTGCAAAACATGTTTTGTCAACTTGATTATTCAGTTACCATGGCAACAGTGAAACTCTAAACTAGAAATTATTTCTGTCAAAAATTTGTCAAAACAGCACGACGTAGAAAAATGTCTCGCTTCGGTCAATAAAGTAAAGAAAATATTCGCCAGAGTATTAAGCAGTTGACACCAGCGAATACTAGGAAATCGAAGGCAAGTGTATGGAAGCAGTTTATAAACTTTTGCACAGAAAAAGCGTATGATTTCGACAGAGCGGATATACCTGTGGAAGAACTGGCGCTCATTCTTGAAGACTATGCCTTTAACATGCGAAAAAATGACTCCGAAGACTACAAGGAGAGTGATATGAAAGTTCTCTGGAACTTTACAGCTAAGCAGTTGCAGGAATATACTAATAACGAAGAGAAAGGCAAGTTCATCCGCACTATAAGCAGACGAATTGATAAAGATTATTGAGCTTTGGGACGAAAACACTCCGGAAGGATTGCAAAGAAAGTTCTTTCACATTTCTGCTCATGAATTGGCCTGGAGAGAAAATGAAGGAGCGGCAGCAACAATAGAATATTTTGTGGAGGAAATTGACAATCAAGGGAAACCAACGGGACGCATTGAGTATAACCCGGTTTTCTCCAAGACCACTCAAGGCGGTTCAAAAAGGTTGGCCGACAGTAAGTGACTTGTACCGAATACAGTCAATGTAGAATTATGCCCAGTAAGACTGTTCAAGAAACTAATAAGTAAGCGAGACCAACTTATCAAAACGAATGGTTTATTTTTAACTCCAAATTCAAACTGGCACCACCCGAATTCCAAAGGTTGGTACAAGAACAGCCCGCTTGGACAAAAAACAATATCTTCCTGGTTCAAATCGGCGCCATCAGTGATTGGAATCGATGTCAACAAGATCAAGATAACAAATCATTCCGCGAGGGCCACTGCTGTTTCAACTCTAGCCAAAACGGGAATTGGAGAACAGCAATTAATTAAAATAACAGGGCATGTAGCAGTCACTCCATAAAACCATATCTGCAAATTGACTCGGGCCATCATCAGGATATAATTGACGCAATGAGGTCTACTTCAACTTCTGCAAAGACAGTCCAAGAATCTCTAAAATAGTATACAATAATTGCGTTTTTAATATAAACATCAATCATAATGGTCCATGAATTTAGAAAACATTTAAGCTTTTTGTTGAATATAATCAAAACTATTATGTAAACAAATAAAACTTAGATTGTAAAAAAAATATTTTGTCATTATAAACGTCAAAAAAATTTCCAGTATAATTCGCTGTTGGGTACCCACCAGGAAAAAATTTCCGATAAAATTCATCCGTTGCTATGGTGATCTGACAGAAATACACGTTCTGATTGGTTAAATCACAAGTGTGGAATATTCATTTTATTATACATATATTATATTATATTATTGAGCACCAATTCTCAGTTGTTGAATATCCCATACATACTTTCTCACTTATGGCCATATTCTCCGTTTCAAGCTTAAGCTGCAATTAGTTAAGCCAGGCTAAAATGTAAAGCTCGGCTTCAGAGGCTTTAGAGCCCTCTTATGCAAGCGTTTTGTGTCGTCCGAAGTACGACGTTAAATTATCGTCCAGTTTCTAAACTCATTGGAGCAAATGTGTTTATTTAAACGGTTCCGTCGCGTTTTGCTGACGGAAAGTTTCCCAAATCATGCCGTCGTGTTCTAGAGAACGCTGCGTCAAATTTGTACCTACTATTCATCTAAGTACATTTCGTAGAATAGTGCTATACCAGACGCTGCCGAGTTGACCGAATACTACTGAAGGCTCGAGAACGTTCTCAATATCGTCTACATCAAAGTAATTTTAAAAACGCAACGTTAACCTAAAGGCCTGGTTTCGCACATGCGATGAATGCATGCGTCCGACGCTTGCAGCCGCTGCATGCGTTCATCGCAGGGACTGCTCATATGGTACCACGTGCTTGTGGTTTTACTAGTGCATCGATATCTAGCGTCTGCGTCTAAATGCAACGTCAAAACGCAACGACTGCTTCGAAGACCAGTCAGACGGCGAGAACGCAGGCGATTGTGCATTTACGAGCCGTCAACATGAGTGGTGAAAAATGGAGCCGGGATGACGAGATGTTATTAATTGAATTAGTATCCTTTGACAAATGCCTTTATGATGCCTCAAGTGAAAAATATAAAGATCTTATTGTCAAAAATAATATCCGGAAACAGATAGCAAAAAAAATGGAGGGAAAAAGTGGTAAGTTTTTTGGGGTTTTCTTTGAATTAACAACGGAATGATCGCTTCATCATCTTCTTCTTCAAATAGAAGAGCTAACACAAACTCCATTATGATTTCACGAACTGAACTGCGAAGTGCTGACTGTTATATCTAGACGCACAAGCAAAACCACTCAAACGCATGCGATAGACGCTTCAGCGGCTGCAAGCGTCGGACGCATGGATTCATCGCACGTGCGAAACCAGGCCTTAACGTTGAACGTCGAGCGACAGAAAACGCTTGCATAAAACTGAACGTACGGCGCATACCAAATGTGCCTTGAGAACAGGATTAAGCTCTACGCTTCGCTTAATTATATACGGAGAATATGGCCATTAGTTTTGCTAATGAAATGTTATTTCTGTCATACTGGTGATTATATGCCGATATCGGAATGATGATTAATATACTTACATAATTTTTATGATTTTTCCATTGGATAGAGGAATTAATTAGAAACAATCAGTTCCATTTATAACAATACCATAAGAATTGATATGAGTAGATTCCACAAAGTTTGGGTCCAAACTGTAAATTCAATATTTCGCATTGGCATGTCAATCTCAAAACTAAATATGCTTTTCGTGGTATATTATTAATTTTTGTTTTCAATTTACTAATGCTCGTATACTTCCATATCTTTGTTAATAACAAAATATCTATCCAATATTATAAAATTATAAATTAAGTAATTACTCACTCTAGGACTTCATTAGTGACATTCATTTTAATTCCGTGTCAATTACAGTCGGAGACGAAAATCTATATCTTTGATTACGGTAGATGAGCTACCGAAACGTTGAAGTAAGGATGTATTAAAATTTTACTTGAACAGTATTACATAATATACAAATAAATATTAGCATGCTTACGTCACCAGACAAGGTTGAGACAAGTAATTGGGACCACGATCATTATTGATCTGAATTTGATGAAGTCTGCTTGTGCTGAAAATAGGTGATTACCGATTACATACTTTTGCAAATATAAAATATGGTATACAGTTGGTATTTTGGTGAATTGGTTTAGAGAACACCACGAACATATATATTACACTACAATAAAAGGCACATAGATGGATCAGATCTGAGTGATTTTGAGATTCAGTGATCTTGGAATAATTGGAAGAGAGAAAAGGGAAAAGAAATGAGAGTTTGACTTGAATAATTTCATATTAATCAGAGATATGAGAAGGAGAAGATAAAGAGAAAGAGTATTTTTATGTATCAATTGACATTATATAAACTCTAGGCTTATTCGAATATATCGAATATTGAAAAATATTATTATTCGTTTCAAAACGAACAATGACTATTGAAAAAGCAACAACCAATATTGAATGCATAAATAAAATATTCACAAACATTTTTTGGTTTAAATATATTCTGGTTGCAAAGGATGGAGAAGCGTATCAGGTGAAAATTGAATATTTGTTGTTAGTTCGTTTCGTTGATTGCAAAATTTATCCCATTCACAACTGTCAGCAAAAAATACATATATATCAATGTTTGATGTTAATTTTCTCGAATAATGAGCTTATGCAGGATGTCCCATGATTAATGACAAAAAACTAGAAAATTAGGGAATGTTCGTAAGTTTTATCTCCTTAAGGTGCTTCCTCAAAGAAATTCTTTCAGCTTTTTCCATGGCCCTGTTTTATAACTTGAAAATGAGTCACTGTTATTATTTCACCACCTACGTTCTTGAAGTCAGTTTGGTGAGAACCAGCCCTATCTATTCTTCCAGTCTCCGGTAGATTCTTCCCGAACTGCACTATATTCTTTCCAGACGGTTTTCTGTTATGGTATGTGAAAAGTAAGATGTAAGTTTCAAATGTCAACCACATAGCTAATTTGACCGAATTTGAATAGTTTTTCCTTTTCGTTAACTTGGAGATTGGGGAAGAAAATATGGATATTCTCATACGGGCACTGTAATCCCAGTAGAAATGTCAAATAATCAACATGACATACTTATACAACACAAAAAGAATTGAGAGAATATAAATTGAAAATCAGCTCCAGGTATCGATAGAGTAGCATATACTACCAATTTTATTGCGCCCTGTTATCCTGATAGAGTAAGATCCCAGAGCGATAAGACATAACTTATTTTCAAACAGATGAAATGTTAGGTTCTCAGTAGCATATCGCATGCTTTCAATACCTGTGTGTTTGTGGAGCTATCCTAAGGGCACCTGGGTAGGTATCAGGTGAGAAAGATAACTAAAAATAAGAGTTACTTCACCTAAATTTAAACCTAACATTTCATCTATTTTAAAATAAGTTGTCTTATCGCTCTGGGATCTTGGACTATGAAGCTTTTCGAGAGAATTTTTTTAAAAAAGATTTATACTAATGATTATGGACAGTAGGTAAAAGAAAAAGGTAGAACGTGTCGCGGGACATACGGTGGGAATTTTAGTTCCTTTTAAGCAAAAATTATGTAATACATTTGACGTTATAGATATACAATTTGCATATGCTTCGGTGGCCGAGTAGTATGCAAACCATACTCTCACGCGGTAGACCCCGTGAAGAAGTTTTTTTTTTATTGTTAATTTTATTTTTAAATAATTATTCTGCTTTATATTAATAACGACAACAGGTGGACGTTTGAAATATTTAGCTGAATATTCATTATTATAGATAATGGTACGGTACCCTTCATGAGGGAGTCCGACTGGCAACATCTACTCATAACATCATCGTATATTTAAAAAGGGAAACCGTAGCATTATACAAATTGGACATTCAAGTACAGTACGTTTACCGCAAAAAAATTAGTGGAAACATAAAATTGAATTGTTGAATTTTCAATTTGAAGTTTATAGAAATTTCTATTTTCTAGATTTTTTCTTAAGTGGGTCGTAGAAAAAATATGCTGTTCAACTCGTGTGGATTGTCCATATCGCACTTGAATGATTGAATTGAAATTTAGTCCTCGTGCGATATGGCCATCATATCCACACTAGTTGCACAAACTACTATTTCTATCAAAATATGCCCTTTTACATTTAAAAACAACCTGCCAAATGTCAAATCAATTTATTCATCCATTTAAAAGAAACATTCAAGTTTTCAAAATTTCAACACCCTGTATTTCGAAAAGTAAATGTGCTAGACCCCTTAATCCTCATATCATTTTGTCCAATTTCACGAGAGGAATCTACATGCAAACGTTGTAATTACCCTGAACATTCGAGATGCTTATACCTACCATTTTTTGCGCGATCGTATTGAAATAAATTCCGAATAAAATAATTTAAATTTCTTCGAAATGAGCAAAAAAGATCAATCGCGCAAAACAAATTATGGAAATAATAGTAAAAATTTATCCGAAAAAATTCAAGTAGATCACCAGCACTGCGAATACCAGCTTTGCATAGAATTTTAATATGGCATCGGTGGTTCAGTGGTGGAATACTCGCCTTACACGCGGGCGGCCCAGGTTCGATTCCCGGCCGAAGCATATTAATCGCTGCTTTGTAAACGAGAGAGAGACTCAGGAGAGAAAACACGCACGCAAGCAAGGCACATAACGGAGCAACGTAAAATAACGTAACGTGACGTAACGGTCAGATTTTTTGCGTCGCGACCCCTGGTCGCACAAACATAACCTGACGTAAAGAACTAAAGTTCCAAAAAATGACAATAACAACCTATGTCGCTCTGCTTGCGCTTCTTATGAAACATAATATGCCAATTATGTTGGGTGAGCAATGAATAGTGTTCACCAATGTTCCCTTGTTTTGTAACTTTTGATAATTTTGATGGAGTTTACGATTTATTTTCTCAGTAAATTCAAGAAAATAGTGTTATTATTCAAACTCACAAAAAATTAGATTCTAAGTTATGTTTATTAGCGAGCAATTCATTTAACTACCAAACATTAATCAGTTGGACAATCTATTAGGAATATTTACTCAACTATTTAACTACCTAATTACTTCCATCACGAGGAAGACTTTATTCCTGTTGGTATTTATCAAGGATGCACGAATCTGCCAGAAATGTTTGCTTTAAGAATGATGGCGCTGGAAGTTTCGTGTTTTCTGACGTTAAAATTATGAACTTTCGTACAAAATTAGATTTCCTCATGTAGCCGAAGCTATTTTCCTGTAGTAATAATTAAATAAATTATCAGGAACAAGGCTCCTTATATTTTGTACTAAACCACTATCTAATTTATACAGGGCTGATGTTAAAAAAAGGAGTGTTTGAGTTTAGGCACAATTAATATAAACTTGAATGAAATATTATTTCAAATGTTGTGACAAAATGTATAGGGAACTAAGAAGATGGGTGAATGGAGAAAGGGTGGCCATTGCTTTAAGAAATGTAAAAAACAACCACGGTTGGGTTCTTCGTGGACAAAGAAACATCGAGCTAATTATATTCAAATACGCCGAAATCGATCTAAAAGTGATATTGTCACGTTATATCGTGAAGATATCCCAACCCCGTTCAACTTAAAAGTGTAATTTATTGTCTGTCGGGACATATAGCCCGAGAAGTAGATGCTGCTTCGTAGTGTCTCAATTTTTATGTCAAAAATTTATCAGCTAACTGAAAATCTGATTAGATCATGGCTTGAAAAAAAACCTTCCAATTTGGCACAACCTTTGCTTAGCAAAGTCCTAGTCTTTGAACAGAAAGCACTTATTCATGGGACTTTCTATGCTTGTGAGCTCACAGAATGGAAATCTGATTAGATTGGAAACCTTCAATTCAGCAAAAAAATTTAGTGAAACTATTTTTGAGGCGCTCCTGTATGAAATTAGTATCCAGTAATACCTAGTTATAAATGATGTAAATTTTTTTACTATAAATTATTTCCCTTCCCTTTTAATAGTTCAAGCTTATTTATTCCTAGTCTACCAAACATGCATACCTAGTTAAAATAGGTACTTAGTTATGATAAATTGCAGACTTTGCTATATCTTTAGTCGTAGCAGAACGCGCTTTTTATAAAACATGCAATAAATTCTCCAGATGTCTCTGAAAGGGTTAATAAAGGACGCTGTAGCCCACAATTCCGAATTTATATAGGAATTTTTCGAAAGCAGCGCTGATCCGAGGCATAAATTTCTAGGATGCTTTTCTTCGAACCTGCCAGGCCGTTTCTATTCCTATTGTTTCTCGCATGTTAATTGTGATATAAATCCAGAGGATGCGCCAAAAATGCTAATATGCAGATCTTCAACCTCGGATAAAATTGTTAAATAATTACTTATAGTGAGGAGGATTCTAAGACAAAATAACATGAGTTTTCATTTCAATGGATAACACTACTCCGCAAAAATTATTTTTTCTACTACCGTGTGTAAAGTACGTACTTTAGACACATTTTCGAGTGCGTAAAACTTTATTTTACGCACTAGTGCGTAAAGAGTTTTACTTTACGCACTAGTGCGTAAAGAAAAAATTCCAATATGTATGTAGTTATAGATATCTAGTCTTATAAAAATATAGGTATAATAAACGGATATTAAATCTAAGTTTTTTTCATGAATTGGAGATAGAAACCTATAGAATTCGATAAAGTAACCTAATAATTATTGTTAAATAGTTATTGAGTACTGGAAATAATACGGTAAATAGGTATAAGTTGGCGGTGAGTGACTGACATTTCTTTATGAATTGAATCTGACATTTAAAATTTAAATTGAGATCTTCCGACTATACCTAGAGTAAGCAATTGTATTTTATATTTAGGAATTCAATATTTTTAGAAAACTATGATGTTATTTTAGATTATTATAAAAAGACTCTTCTAAAGAAAATTTAACTTACTTTACGCACTAGTGCGTAAAGTATGTTTCTTTACGCACTAGTGCGTGAAGAAAATTACTATTAAACTTTTGTATTTCAATTAAATATTCGCTAGTAGAAAAAATATTGTATGCAATTCGTGTGTAAAGACCTTTTTTTCGACTCATGTGATTGTCGCATTCGCCTGCGGCTCATGCGACAATATTCACATTCGTCAAAAAAAAGGCTACTTTACACACTAGTTACATAAATAACTATTTTTTGCGAAAACATGAAAAAATCATTTGTGATTTATTACTAAAGCTACTTTCGATTATTTATAGCAAGAAAATATTCCTTAATGAATGAAATAGGACTAATGTATGGCTTTGCGGGAAAAACTAATAAATAATCTCGAAAAAAGTCTGAAAATTAAAATATTGGGTAGCATGAATACTTGAGAGTGAATATATCCCGCATAAATTTAAATACGAGGAGCAACTCACGTTACTATAGACATGTTTGGTAAAATGAGTCTTTTTAGGGCAAACGTTCCTTTGAAATTTCACGAGGGCTGTGCAGTTGGGATTTACTCTCAGATATGTGATTTGGCCTCTTAGAATTCCATTTCTGTCCAGAAGGATGAGGAGCAGTCAAACAGATGGTCCGTAGCCTAGGTACCAGATCACTTTAATCACAAGGGAGAACTGGAGACCGGTATTAGGTACCCTTAATGTTCGAGATGCTTATACCATTTTTTGCGCGATCGTATTGAATTAAATTTCGAATGAAATAATTTAAATTTCTTCGAAATGAACGAAATGTCAAAAGTGACATTTATACCTCTCGAACAGTTTAAAATATAATTTGCATTTTGGTGGAATTGTTTTCATGCTATTTATTAATTTTTATACTGCTCTGTTCGGTTCTGTTCATTGGAAAAATATAAATCTTCTTATTTGTTTTGTTCTTTTCGTGTAATGAATGAAGTAATACATTATTTAGGACCACTTAAATGTATGTAGAGCTTAGACATCGGTGAGTAATTTACTTACCGACGTCTGAACGGTAAGTAAATCACTCAGAAACTTAGAAACCAGTAAACACAACCTACCGTCCTGACAACCGATGCTGTAAGTGAACAAAAAAGATCGATCGCGAAAAAGGGAACTAGGAATTCCTATATGCATTTACGTTCCACCATCCACTTAGAAATATCTGATAGTACCACTTTTAGGTACTTAGCGAGTGGTGAAATGAAAGTTCCTGACAGTTCTAGGTATTAAGTAACCTCAGGGAATGGCTGGTGAAATCGAGAATTAGTTATCCAAATGAACAAACGAAAATGTTTCCATAGCAAATCTAGATTTCATCCCGCTATGAAATAGTTTTGAACGCATCCTCTGCAATCGCTGAAATATCTCTTCCATACCTTGACACAGGACTGTCATTTTTATAGGTTATTCTTAGTCTGTTTTGTGGCTCTAGCTCCCTTGCCTATTCCGACAATTCGATTGCAGCTAGCGCTTCAAGAGAATGGGTTTTAAACCTAATTTTCTATTTTGGGCTATTCTATATACTAGTCTTTCTTCGCGATTCTTTTTAAGATAAATGGGATAACTATCTCTCACTATTTTCAGTTAATTGTTTATCAAGAAATTATCTTCCTCTCCTGAAATAAATAATTCAGGTCTTTTGTTCCAGATAGCATTACAAATAAATTCAATTGGGTCACTTAATTTCAGGCTGCAAGTTGTTTTTTGTGCACCTCGTTGGTGGTGCGCCGATTGCCAATTAACCCAAGCAGCAATTTAAATTCTATAAGGTTTGTATAAAAAGCTACAAGATATATCTTATAGAATACTAAAATTCTTATAACGGTCTACAAAACAATCAAACGATCCTTATACAACTAAAAAAGGCCCATTTTTATACAAATGTTGGGTTGCATAACAGTTGTATTAAAAGTTTATACAACTCTTATATGACTGTTTAATACACATTTATAAAACTCTTAATCGACTGATTAGTAATCATTTATACAGCTACTATGTCATGTAGTCACATCTATGAAATGGGATTGAAGCGGCACCATGAAGGTCTCACAAAATGGTTGTATAATGCAATATATTTTTTTATAATGCTGTTATTTAGAGCACAGTGGAAACATTTTGTCATCTAGCAGTTTATGAGAGCATTTCATTTTTTAGTGAAGAATATCAGAACCAAATTATATTTCAACTTGAACGTGCATCATACATTTCATTTGTAGAAATGGAGACTTATCAAAACGACTTGGGTCGCTTGGGCGGACATCGATAGTAAAAATTATAATTTCATTTGGATGGTTTAATGGCACAAATTTTGATGTGCCGCAAATTTTACTGATAAATTATACGTATATATTTGGCAAGAAAATGAAACGCTTCAATTCTGGTTAAGTTTCAAGTAGATACTTAGAAAAAATAATAAAATAGAATATCCCAAAATACTTTTTTTTAATATTTTAATAGTTTATCACTTCATATGGATATTCTTTCACAATATAATTCTTTAAATCAGTCTTTCCCAACGTGGGCGATAACGCCCCCTTGTGGGCGCTGCAGGCCTAAAGGGGGGCGGTTAGAGACCCAGAAAAAAAAGGGGGCGTTGTGTAGGGCTTTGGGGTCGATTTATAATTTCATCTACCTAGCTAGGAAGATTCTTAGACACCGACTGAGCTCTCGACTCTCGACTACATCTTGTGAACATCAACTAATATTAATCAAGATATAGCTCCAACTCGGTTCGATATAATAGACCGCGGGCAATCATGTTTTAACAAGATTTTGTTAAATAATCCGATTGGTACATTCCTGTATCAATCGGCTGGTTCTATAATACTTGTTCTTGCTTGTCGAGTACGATTGGGCGTCAGTTGGCAAGGAGGAGCAATAATTATCAATTTCACAGCTAGTAGTGGAACAACTTTATTATTATTATCCATAGGGCAACAAAAGCGGAGAGATGAGAAGACATTTCACTTCAACGTAAAGGATATCATTTTTTTCCCACTTGAAAGCATAAAATCACCAATTTATAAAAATTCTGTTTATATGCCGTGCGAGCCCAAAGTTTTATTGAGCCGTGTCCTACCGAAACGAATCGATTCAGTATTTGTCCTGCTCCAATATTATTTTCCATCTTTTGATTAAAATAGATCACCATTCCAATAATTCAACTATGTTACTTAAACTGAACTGACAATGTATTTATTACTATAATTTACAGGGAGTAAACTAATATTTCATGCAAGTGGTGCGGGTACATCACACTGAGAGCATAAATTGGTTAGCTTTCTTCATCAACTGGATAAATATTTCGTGCACATTCGGATATCAATCATATTACATTGTGCGTATGAGTTTTATAAAGTGGATGTCCTTTTCGTGAAATGGACACTATAGACCCGCAGTCTTTCCCAACGTGGGTGATAGCGCCCCCTTGTGGGCGCTGCAGGCCTAAAGGGGGGCGGTAAGAGACCCAAAAAAAGGGGGCGTTGTGTAGGGCTTTGGGGTCGATTTATAATTTCATCTACCTAGCTAGGAAGACTCTTAGACACCGACTGAGCTCTCGACTCTCGACTACATCTTGTGAACATCAACTAATATTAATTAAGATATAGCTCAAACTCGGTTCGATATAATAGACCGCGGGCAATCATGTTTTAACAAGTTTTTGTTAAATAATCCGATTTGTACATTCCTGCATCAATCGGCTGGTTCTATAATACTTGTTCTTACTTGTCGAGTACGATTGGGCGTCGAATGAGATAAACGAGTTTATGCACGTTCGTCTTATTCCTGTTGGTGCGTGCTGCTCAGTGCTGCCAGACGTGAGGTAAGAAATTATCCAGCAGCGTTGACAAAATTATCGAATTTTTCAAAAAATTATGTTACACACAGAATAATTTAAAACAAGGGCCCTAATAAGAAAATATTATGCACGAATTTTTTTAAATTCATTTCATTAATAATAAAATGTTTCTGGTAAAATATAAAAACTTAAAAACATAAATTGTGTGATAAAATATATAAAAAAAGAAACAAAAACATACATTCTACTCATTTACTCTTCTAAACATTCCAAACATTTTTGAGTAAATTGGAACCTGATATCAACAAACTTATTGAACAGCATCAGATTCAACCTTCACATTAGTTTTTATATAAGAATTGATTATGTTTGTTTTATTTTCAATAAAAGATACTCTGTTCGAATACTATAAAGTTGCGTTTCAATAATCAGTTATAGGTACTTAGCGGTTTTTAAGTATGTTTAAAAAGGGGGGCGTTAAAAAATAATTTATTCTTAAAGTGGGCAGTAGACAAAAAAAGGTTGGGAACCTATGCTCTAAATAATGATACAGTCACATTTTTCAATATAGTTTCATATTTCCAACTCAATTTAGCGGTACAAAAATTGCTTATTTAAACATGGCGATTTATAAAACAACAATATTATCCCAAAGAAATGCCTTAAACAATATTTTATTGTAAAATGGAACGGTATACGATAACTATTTTATAACGAAGAATATTTAGGCACTATACAACTAAAAAGTGTTTTATAATGCAACGCAATTGAATGCTATACAATATTTATTATTCAACATTATACAGCTTCAATAAGACAAGCTTAGGTAACTATTTTATAATGTTGTAACTGTTATTTACATAGTATATTATAGAACTCTTATACAATAGGTATAAAATGATATTTTTGATATTGTATGAACTTGCTTATAAGGTATTATATCATTTTAAAAGAAATGATCGTATAATGCGTTATTGATATTGTAAAAGTCACTATAGAATCATTTAATACAACAATTTTATTCAAAAAACAAAATTATCGCAACAAAAGGCTCAATAAAAACAAACAGTCCTTAAAACAACGCTATTCGACTGTTATACAACAATTCAGTCCTCTTAGAATTCCATTTTGCTAGTTGGGAATAAAATATCTCACAAATAAATTTCAATAAACACACACACAGGTCTGTGTAGGTTATAAAAAACGATATGCTCAATATATTGAGACTGGTAATTGGTATTGTGCTTTCGAATGAATATAAGTTGATGATAAATTGTGAAAAAATTCAAATAAACGTTCTGGGTTCAGTCGTTCATAGAAAAGAATGCAGTTTAATTTGTTTCTGGAATGAGAACAATTTTACTGTATGAAAATTCCAGTACTTCAGGCAGGTGTTCATTAATTTTAGGTTACAAGTATCAAATCTGTTGGGGCTTCCTGATTGCAACCGAAATGCTAGGCAATCACGCTATCAACAACCCACTACTACTTCCTTTCATCCACATTATACGAAATCAATGCATTACTTCTACAACTCACTTTGCAATTGAACTGTTCCATCCGAAATATTCGCTTGTCTTTGTTACTGCCGTTCCCTTTACTCTACGTTCTATGTATGGAGAAGAATTTTTTAAATTGATTGGCTATGAGGCAAGTTGGATATTCCAGTAATTTTAGTTGGAAATTAAAATCACATAAATTCAGGGAATGTCTATGGATACGTTTAGCAGTGAATTTCACTCGAAGGTGGTTAGTGGCACGTTTTTTATATTACACATTTTTGGAATTCTGTTACTCTCTTATAATAATATGGATCATGTAGTGGAAAACTGTATAGTTTAATTAATAGTATCTACCAAATTTAAAAAAAAAGTAAGTGAAAAGTGCAGGTTATTTGAAAAAAATTAATTGAATAATAAGTTCATATTTATGACGATATAACTATTAGACAAGCCTTTTTTTGTATAGCTTTCGATCATCAAGTTTCATGTTCATTGGTTTAACAATAATCACATATATCCAATAGATTTGCTTGGGCCTCCGGCTCCAGGATTTTCCACTTAGTTAGTCTGCCCTTGTCGATAACAGTGTTTATTCCAACACAACTGTTAACTGTAGTGAAGTCGGTCTCAATATACTTTTGGTGGAAATTTTCAAACTCACTCCAATCAGTTATAATTATACCTTTATCTAATGCCGTATCTCATTGGTCAGAGAGTTTAAGCTGATGAATAAATGTATAAACCGACTTGCAAACATTCGATCGAATATCTATTACTGTATCCACAACAGAAATGTTTCATATCAAAACATCAAATAAAATTAAATATCTCGGAATTTTCCTTGATTCCCATTTACGATGGGACCACCAAATAAGCTATGCAATAAAAAAAACTTAGATTTGTACCATATGAACTCAAATATTTATCTAATATTCTAATGTTAACTTGCCTCAAAATTCTTTATTATGCATTGGTCGAAAGCCACCTAACATATGGTCTTATTGCTTGGGGATCGGCTGGGGAAACTCTCTTCGAGTACCTACAAAAAGTACAAAAAAAGTATATTAAAGGTATTATTTCACAGACCAAGAAGCTACCCTACAATTGAACTCTACCAAGAAACTGAAGTATTTAACATCCGCCAATTATATGTTAAAGTCATTTTACTAAAGCAACATAAGGACAAAGCCACTCTAAAGACAATTCAACATGGCTATTCAACTAGATATAAGGAAAGTGCTGCCGTAATACCCTTAATAAAAAAAGCTATAGGTAAAAAAAGTTTCACATACCTGGCTCCAAAGTTATATAAGTAATCAATTACCATCTGATTTGAAAAAAATCAACTCTTCAAGTTTATTCAAAAAAAAAAA